>JAQBSW010005727.1:0-54934 GCA_029291075.1 Eudiplozoon nipponicum | reverse complement strand
TGTGTACTAATTTTCATTGTCGGGGGGTGTATGTAACACGCGGCTCCGCGTTACAACCCAACGATGTTCAATTTTGACAAATATAGTGCTCTTTAAGGTCAAATAATCTAACTCTGTTTTTAAACAATATTTCTCTTAACTGTGATTTTAGAAACAATCTCTATTAGTTTCAACCAGTTTTAATTGAGATTGCTTGAACTGCAATTTTAATTGTAATTAATAGGGTTTTGTTTATTAAATAAAGACACCCACCCGCAAAGCGCAGGGAGCGCGCAGGTGTGTATTATTATTAAACAAACCCCTATTAATTACATGTAAATTTGCAATTCAACAAATCTCAATTAAAATTGCTTGAAACGAACAGAGATTGTTGCTAAAATCACAGTTAAGAGACATATTGTGTAAAACCAGAATTAGACTATTTTACTTTAAAGATAACTATATTTGTCAAAATTGAACTTCGTTGGGTTGTAACGCGGAGCGGCGTGTTAAAGTTTAATACAGTTTGCTCAATTATCAATAAAATTGTAAGATAAGGTGTAAAATCATATTATTCTTTACCAAATTCATTAAAATAATTATGGAATAACAAGAGAACGTTCGACCATCGTCAACATAAAATCCATATAGCAGTATATCGTAGATTTGGATGGGAAAATAACGATGTTATAATAGTCCTCGTCGATGTTTCACGCGCGTTTGACAATCTTCCTTTCAAATCTATTATGAAAGCGATAAATTACTTAAAGGTTAATCCGTAATTCTAAGATAAATAAACCTTATTTGTACAACCAGAGCATTGACGTTTATGTAAAGATTTGCAATCTAGATTAATACATGTAGCGTCCGGAATTTTGCATGGTTATATCATTGATTTGATAGTAATTTAAATTAAATTTGAATATTTGCCTAATCTCTTGCTTAGTAGTTAAAGCAATAAATTGACTGATGATATTAAAAGTAGTATGAAATAAATTATTACCAAACCGAAAAGTAATATAGAAAAGCATGGTTCAAAACAATCAGGCGCTAAAAGTTAGGTTTTGGACTGAATTTATCCATATATATCTTCATAATAACGTGGTAAAGAATGTTTTTGGATAACTCTTCAAAAAGAAATAAATGATCTATGCACGACTCTATCTCTTATCTCTTCTGTCTGAAAGCATATATAATGAATAATTAGTTGTAATATAAATGGATGGTTGTCAATTAAAATTAGTGTATTATAAAACGAAAAATAGCTGAAGGTTATTTGTAATAGACCAATCTGAGTATACGCAGTTGCAACCTTGGCATCAAATTTAAACGATTTATCTAAATTATTAGAAGCTGTGCCACTAAAATTTTTGATATATTTCAGTACCAAATCTTTAGATATATACGTATCTAGACTAAATTTTCTTTCTTTGCATTAAAAATGGTTTAGATCACTTATTCACATAAATACATTCCACTTGTACTAGTAGATAAGCTTTTATATGAGCCCGATATAGGAAAGCAAGGATCAAAGGCAAGATTATGAATATATATGATTACTCCGCCTATGGTGTTATTTCTATTACACAAGCTTTTTTTCTCAAATAATATAAGATTAAAAAATTCTCATTAAACAGGTTTAGAAGAATGCCTTCAAATAACATTAACATTAAAATTCTATATAGAAAAATTGAACTATGTATGTTTGTTAAAATATTTAGAACATAGAATTCGGTAAAATATCTTTCAGGACTACCAAGCAAACATCTCAATCTCTGGATTGTTTTGAAATGTTTATATTTTGACAATTTATACGTGTGTTTAAAGACCTTGCATTCTTTCTAGATAGTTTTTGCTTATTTCCTGGAAATAGTAATGAAATTGTTGTTTTGACTTTAAATCTCTTGATAGCATTGACATTTATACACTACTTTGCATGAGGAAGGAGATAAAATTAAATGATTCTTATTCAGTGTGTAGAAAATGAATTACTTCGTATTGAGTTTTATGAAATAAAATTATTTTTTTAATTCACTAATCACTGTATGTTTTAAGTATATTCATTACGTAAATTAGTAATTTTTATCCCATATGTGGTTTCACTACATATTTTTACATACTCAAAACGAATCAAGTTGTACAACCAATTACATAACGAAAAACGTAACCAACATCCGGATAGTTGCAAACAATACTATTTAGATCCATTTTTTTGGTAATAATGTAGCCTAGTGATTACTATTTCATAAAATGTAGGAATAAATAATTGATCTCATTATTTTTTCCTCTGAGGTATAGAATAAAATAAATTAGAAGAAAATATCTTTGCTATAATTCAAACCACATATGATATTTAAAATAGAATACAATATCAGAAAGTATACAATATGTAAAGGACAAGACATCGCATAAATGTTTACACTTAGTCACATGGTCAGGCAAAAATTTTACCACATATATAAATAAACAGCGCAAAATTTGTTATGTACTTTATCAACACATGAATTACCTGCAGTATTATCACTACGTGCACTAAATCCAATCTCGATACAGTTGTTATTATAAAGCCAAAATGCAACATGTTTAATGAATGCTTATTATATAATAGTTTATGAAAAATAATAATAGGTTTTTCTACGAGAACAACTGGCTTACTCAATGGAAAGATAAAAGTACAATTGGGATGTAGTATTATGCATAAATGAGTGAGAACTGTAAATATCAATTGTTTATTTCAAACGATAGCTAATATAATAATATAATGCACAGTCTTTCAAATATCATAATACATATAAAAGAGATAAAAATTTGAAGATATCTCACAGATATGTATTAGGTTTGCGAACCTAGTAACAAATGAGTTCGGTTGTGACCAGAAGGATAAAATAAGACAATGGTGGAAGGTATAATCTCCTTTTGAACAGTTTCGTGCTTGCCATGCTGTCTTTGGTTTATCATCACAGTGATGATTCTAAGCTCTCTATACTACATATATTAGTTCTTCGCAACAAACAATATTTGACTGTAATATCTCACAGATCACAGTTATTCTGGTCCTATATTTAAACACAAATCGTATTTCCATAATAAAATTCAAAGTATCAATAAGATGGCATGTTTCTCCTAATTGTTTACTTAACAATTTAAGAAACATATTAAATGAAGGCGTTTATCTAAACCCTGTTAGCAACTGATTGCATATTTTATAAACTTTTGAAAATGAAAATACCTTACCCGCAATATTTGCCTCCGTATGGGTAAAGATTGCCGATTGTCTTGACCTAGCTACTACTCAATAAATCTTTCTTAGTGAGATCATATATAAATCAGTTTACTGATTCAAGCGGAATACATTTATACAATATCACATCCTCGTAAAACAGAAGGTAGTCTGTGATACGTACTGTAGTCTGCTAGCGTAAATGGTACAGGACACACGACTAACACACTTCACAACTTCCATTTGTACAGATTGTATCTAGTTTGACAAACGTTTTTTTTACTGGGTTCAAATTAGCAATGGCATACCTCCAGTTCGACCTTATCCAAATAATAAAAATTTGTAGGTGTATATCATTCGATAATATGTTTCTTTTTATTTGTACCCATCTGCTTGTAGAACAACTAGCTGTTCATTCAATATGACATTCAGCAGAAGATGTACTCTTAATGGTTATGCCTTAATACTTATTGGATAAAACGGAACATAATAGAAATCGAATCACGGCTCATACCACTACAATCGTCAACGGAGCATATGGACCTTTCATTCATAATTGAGAATTCACCAACAATGAAAAAATGTGATACTCTCCATATTGTTCGCAATCAATTGAAGAGGTCTCTACAAAGAAAGATCTATGCCTAAACCGTTGCGCTGATTTTGACAGTAGTAACCAAACGCTATTCAACAGATAAATGTTCGCCTAACAAGCCGAACTCCTTAAGGGCAACAAATATAGTGATAGAATGACAAAAGCATTATACCAATTAGAAACCACTGTGCTATCTAGGAATATGGTCAATAGACACCAGATTTACATGAACACAGCTTTCTTCATATTTATAGCTCAAACATTTATATATACCTTCAATGTGTACTTTTACTTACACAAAATGCACAATAAAAAAAATTCATTCAAAAAAGCATAAACACGTTTTCAACTTTTAATTCAATTTTGGATGAATGCGCAACATGCTCAAGGAGTGGAAGATAATATTTAATCTATAAAGCTTATCCTATCAATGAATTGACAGTTTTATAACTTCAAATGATTAACTCGAAATAGATTAGCTATCATTTCAATGCAAGGCATTAAGACTTCTTTATATATTTATTTATATAATTCTTTATATAGTTTTCGGAGAGTAGTGAGAGTGTGTGGGTAAAATACAGGATTAAGGCGGAGCATATCTAATCTACGGCACTCTAAAGTCGAAACAACTACAAACGCAACCAGAGGAGGCCCCCAGATGCTAGAATCTCAACCAAATACATACCAGAATTCCACAGAATCACCAAGAACTTTTAGAGAATTTAACGCCCCGGCTAATGAAGTGCCCTGTGATGTTACTAAGAAGAACAGGTAAGGAGTCAGTGAGAGCAGTTACTGTGTGTTATCCTTTACAGGGCCAGTTAGACATTCACTGAAAAATGACGTGAGAGATCGTGTGTCTTAGCTGTGTATGGATATTCAGAATTCCTTCTAGTTACTAGCTCTGTCTGTTGTTTTCGTTAGCTGGTGATATTTTGAGTAGATGCACTTGAATAAGTATAATTGAGGAAAGGGTATTTGTTAGTTGCTTTTCGAAGGCCTTGGTGAAGGTCCGCGGCAACATGGTGATGGCTGGCACAATTATTAGATAATCGATTATGTATGGCTGGATGTGCAGCAACACGTAGATTGGCGTGACTGAAGACTAGCCAAATTAGTGAAACAGTATGGTAAACCAAGCAGAACATTTGGCGTAGATTATCAGTGCAGCAGAGCAGGCAACAGCAATCACACTTAGTGAGCAGAGCAGAATATTTTTTGTGGTAAATGCATCGCGCTTATATAGATGCGAAGTTGCACGTAATTAGTTAACGGTAGTTTGCGCGTTCTCATTGATACGGTGTACTAAATTTTTAATTGAATTTTGACCATATGTTGGCGTATAAATTTGAGACATTGTATCACTTTTCTCTCTTTGAAAATGAAAAGAAAAAAGAAAAATTTCTCCTACCGAGGTTTGATTAGAGCTGTAAGACAAAGTTAGAACCAAGTTAAGAAACTGGTTATTATTCTGCCTAAAGGTTAACTAAAAATGTACCGCAATGTACTAGGCTGTTTCATACTCGTTTACTGCCTCAACAATGATATGATGCCAACTAAACACTGTTAGCTGTAGTGCCCATTCATACCGCGTGAAGCGAAATAAAACAGTGTAGTAGGTTTTGAGAGCAGTAGCGTGAAAATATAAAAGTGGATTAGAACTGAAGTTGCCAGGTCTAAGTTGCAATCTGAGCAGGAGAGTTTACTCTCAGAGTTCGAGACGACCAAAGGAGCTGGTGTGTGCTCAACGCTGTGGTCCATAATATTCGTTGATGAATGTGAACTGCGTATCTGATGAAGTTGTGGTATTTATGTTAATTACCTATACTATGATATGAAACCGGTTACTACTTAGTGTTGCTACACACAGCGTTATCTCTAAGAAGTTGCTCATAGCAAAAAAAACAAGCGTTGGCTAAGGCGTGAGCCATACGGTGCAATAGTATAGTGCTTAAAAAGTACATAAAAATCAAATGTTAAGCACAAAGGTTTACTCAAAGATTGTTGCATAAATGGCATAATAGTACAGACGCTACACAATTTTTAGCTAATAATAGCTGCTTATACCACGTCGGACATGTAATTATAATAATAAAATAATGAATCATATAGATTCATGGTGATCACATCACGTGAAATAAAGCGAAAATGGTGCGCAAAAGATTAAAATTTAAAGTGTGGACTAATGAAAAATTAATGGCAAAATTTCTTACAGGTACACCTAATGCAAAGCAATTTATTACGAGGTTGAGATTGTTGTCATGCAGAGCCTGAAACGCCTATAGAAGGTAAGAGGTTGCCAGGATCATGGGGTATGATTAAGGTTTCAATCTGTCTATGTTTACCAATGTAGGTATCGCAACTTGCATAATAATGAAATATTTAGGCTTTCTGAACAAAATCGAATAAGTATTACGATACCTGGATTGCCATGTTGCAACAGTAGCGTCGTTACGAACCAGAATTTTCATATAGCTTTGGAGATGCGGATAAACGAAGACTGGTGGAGTATATCTTGGCTGCTGGGCAGACTCGTTACTAAAAATCAAGTCGAAGGAGAGAAGCTTCGATTTTCGGTCATCATCTGCTGGTAGTAAATGTGGGATCTGACTAGGCAGGCATCGGTCCATGCCATACAAGATTTATGACGCAGACGTTTTAATAGATTCACGTATACGGGGGCGCATAGCAAGTATATCTATAGGTAATGCATCGACCCAATCACCATTAATGGACGAAGATACTAAAGCTGCTTTGAATTACTTGTGCATTCTCTCTACCATATCGGTAGATTGGGGGTGGTTGACAGCAATTTGGCGTAAAATGCATCCCATTAACCACAAGGTAGTGTTGAAACGATCGGATGAGATTCAAGTTCCTCTATCAGTAATTAACTGGTTTGGAACACCATATCGTGCTATCCATGCAAAGAAAAAATCATTGGTTTCTTTATCTGCAGAAATCGTGATAAGATGTAAAGCTGCAGGCTATAGAGTGAATGTATCAATCGTAGTTAGAAGGTAGCTAAAAACTTGAACATAATTCAGAAAAGTTATGTCAATTTGGACGAGGGCTAGGCCTGAATTAGCTGGGAAATGTTTCAAATTAGAATTAGTGTAACGGTTGATTTTACTCTTTCGGCATCTAGCAAACTCGGAGACCCATCACTTAGCGTTCTGCCTGAGTCTATGACCCTAGAATAGATTTTTAATAAGTTTGACAGTCGCCTTACTATTACTGTGAGAAATGGTGTGGATGAAGTCGAAAACTTTTATTTGAATGCTGGTGGGATGAACGGGCTTATGCGGATGCCTACCCGTGAAGTAGACAATGGACAAACTTGACTAAAGTCGGCATACAAACTGAGAGGGATGACGAGCTATTGATCTATGAATATGATTTTCACCGCGTTGTTCTGCTCGTAGAAGGGGCGGTGTTAATGCAGAAACATTGTGAGACACAGAGTTGTCTGAAAATTTCGAATTCGAAGGTGGTTGTAGCGAGACGTTTTGTTTGGAATGTTCGTCTGCAATAATGTTTTGTTCGGCGTTTACACGTTAAATGTCAAGTTTCCATTCACTCAGACTTGACAGCTGTCTATTTACTCTGGCAGAGTATTTTGCAACAGTTGAAGTTGCATTTTGTAGCACACTAATTAATGATGCATGATCTGTAAAAACAACAGGTGTGCTACTGCATTTGATACTAATGAATTAGCGCACTGCGTCATGAATAGCGAGGAGTTCTCGACCGAAACTGTGGTATCTAATTTCAACTGGCTGTAGAGTACGCGAGAAAAAATCTAATAGACTTCTGAACTCCAATAGCAAATTCAAAAGAATGAATTTTGAGTAGAAAATTTGGTCGGAAGTTTTTAATTGTTAACATTGTGGCATTTGCTAACGAGTTGATGGCAAGACGGAGTAATACTCGTCTTCAGACGATAAAAAATAGTAGAAATTCTGCTGTCTTTTATTATTCCGCAGGTGCCTACATTACGGACAAAATTGCTTGATAGGCCGAGAAGGTACTTGCGATAGTACTTGAGAACTCCCAAATTTTCTGCAATTCCTTCAAAGTCTTGTTTGACCCAATATTCTTGATTGATTTAGCCTTGAGGAGTAATACAATGCCTTAGGAATTCCACGTATTTATTTGCAATTTGAGTTTTGTCACAATTGATCTTAAGTCCATGATTTAATGGAATGTGGTGGTAGGTTTTTTTTAAATCAATCACCAAATGGTGATTGCTACCACTGAATATTTCAAGCAGGGCCTTTATATTTGGAATGTGTTATGCATAGGATTTAGTTACATAATTGAGCTTTTAATAATCTTCACAGGCTCTGTATGATCCGTTTGATTAAGTGATCAAGTGTACTGGTGACACCCATGAACTTTTTGATGATCTGATGATTCCATCCTCCAATAGTCTTGAAAACCCTTCTTGGGCAGCTTTCAGTTAAGTTGGGAGTAGCGGTCTCTATTTAAGTGCGATAGGTTGTCCTGTTATCACGATATGGTGCATCATATTGGAGAGTTGCTGAGGTCGAACACTGACTTGTGTTTCCAAAGAATTGTTGATATTTCTGTCGAATTATGAAATGAAAATGGCATTATGACCTGGAAATCCAAACGTTCAAAGGCAAGTGTCTAGAAACTTTGCTCAAGTCCGATGGAGAGGTCAATGAACTTTTGATTAACAAGATCAACAATGTGCCGATATTTAAACAGTAAACTAAGGCCTATCATGCTGTGCAAGACCTTGCTTGTAGAACACCTAGAGACATCTCGGCTATGAATTAAAATTCGAGAACAGAATCTGTTGCACATTTATCTACGATAAATTCCACTCCGGTTTAAAAATCAAGAAGATGCAGATGTTCATTTGGTTGCTTGGCCAGGTCATATAGACAAATAGGCTGAACATTGTACATAGCATTATCGGTTGTAATATTTTTGAGGTTAAATCTACTCAGACGAAATGAATCAACATAAACCGCAGTAATAGGCGTTTGAATGTTGATCTCTTTTTGCGTGAAGAATAGAAACTGTTCAGCTGATGTTACTTGTGTTCAGTTAAAAAAGGAAACTGGCATCAGTTTGGTAAATTTTCCGAAAACTGCACGCAATCTTGACAATTATAGAAATACTTTTGTTGATCATATCACCATTTTTTGGAGAATATCGACTGAATGATTAAGGGGATCCCGAATATCGTTTGTATTGATTTAGCCGATGTCGGTCAGCAGTTTTATTAGCATTTGCTTTGTCTACGACGTATCTTACAAGTCTGAAATAGATCTCTCTAAAGAGGACATGCGAATGGAAACTGAGCTAACTTAGAATCGCGGATATAAATGTTTGGAAGATACTTATAGCACATTAAAAAGGATACAATAAAAACGCGTCGAGGGACTTTAAAAATACTTGTTTTAAATACATAACCTGGTAATTTTTTAATGCTAATAACGAAGCACTTACCAAAATCCACTTCCAATAATTGAACTCACGAAATACGGCTTATAAATTCGCAGAATATGGTACAAAATCAGGAAAGCGAAAAAATTTTTTGAAAGATTGAACCACAGATTTCTTTGACTCAGAAATATTGGAATATATTCAAAAATTGTTTCAAATAATAAGCAAGATCGAAAAGACAGGATGATCTGATAGCAAAAGTTTGATAAGTTGATATGTTGACGTTGGTTTCTTTAATCTACAACAAAACTTCCGTCCAAAAAAATTTGGAGCTCAAAAAGTTCGCTTAATTATTTGTATTACGAAAACAATTTATAACAGTACCACTTTTCTCCTATATACCATGATTAGCCTTGTTGAAGTTCCGTGGCAACACCGAAATGACTGGCACACTTATAAATCCGATTATTATATAATGGATTACGTTTATATCGATCGATAACCTGCTTCAATCACCTTTAAATTTTGTGAATGCGCTCTGCAATTTTATAAATAGAATTTTGATAAATGGGAAATTACCAATCAATATTCTAACGATAGTAGCTAAACTGTTGCCAAAAGTAAGTAAGCCAACGTGCGCCAGTGATTATAGACTAATCTCTATTATCCCTTCGTTTTTGAAGATAATAGAACGATAGATACTAGATCATTTAGAGCGTATGTTGCCGGTTGATTTTGATATAATTCAACATAGCTTTACGAAAGATGGATCGACAACTACTAATATGATTTTTATGTGAAAACATGTAATTACATTAGATGAGAAAAAGTTAGATGCATTAATTGTATTTATAGATATCTAAAAGGCTTTTGACTCTATATCTTTTGATGCTATTTTGAATGCGATTAATTTATTGAATATTGATCCGAAAATTTTGAGATTACTTAGATACTATTTATATAAATCGAAAAGAGTAACAAGTGGAATTTCACAGGAATCAAGTTTGGGGCCAATTTTATTTAAAATCGTATTTACACATTTGGAAACTAAGACTCTTAACGGTCGAGTTTGCACATTCGCCGATGATTTAAAATTTATCTTTTCCATAGATCCAAAAAATGTCGAATTCTCCAAAAATAATGTGACACTAGATTTGTATGATTTAAGTAGATATTTGATAACACTAGGGCTGAGAATAAACAGTAAAAAGACGAGAGCTTTGTGTATAAGACATTCAATTGTGTTGACAATATATCGTTTTGTTGCCGTCTAGAGCACGGTCCGTTTTGTTTAACTGTGAATTGATTCATGCTTAGCTACACCATTTGCAATAAACGGATTAAAATGGATGAGTTTTCTCACATCACCTTTCGGGAAAGAGACATGGATTAATCCTGAACACGGATCCTAATAACAGCTACCAGATATTATATAGGAGGATAATTTTGCACTAAATAGACAACTAGCTCGCAGAAACTCTTACATTAGCTACAAAACCTCCTACAATTCAATGTAAATCTTATGCTGAGAGACATGTTGAAGCATATTAGACAGTGCCAAGAACAGATGGGAACAAATAAATAGAAATAACTTACCGAATGATATAAAATTTAAAATATATATAATATATATAAGACCAATACTAGAATATGCTGCCGCTACTTGGAATCCATTAAAAAAGAGTTTGTCCCATAAGATAGAAGCTGTACACAGAGAAGTTGTGAAACAAATTAGCCCTACCTCCTGCATTATATACGCCACTAGATTACAGTTTGTATCACTGCAAACTTTATGGTTTCGGAGGATGTGCTATTGCATAAAAGTTTTTCATTTGAACCAGTGGACTTGGCGTATATGAATCTACTAAGAAAGATTCATGAAGTGGGAATTAGTTCTGGATATTTGGCAATATCTCCTCTTTTGGTGGGAAATGTTGTGATCAAGTTATTCTCTTTTTCTAAAATCTAGAAAAATTATAATCAATTGCCAAAGGGGCTTAGAGAAACGCCTCCATCTAAGATGTGTTTTAATTTTTTATCTACTGAACTAGAAAAAGTCTACGATCCTGCTGATATTTTTTATTTTGATTATGATAATACTTCATATGGTTGAATAAAAGACAAGGATAATTGTTGCCAGAAACATAATTTCTTGAGATTTTTATTTCCAAGTTTTGAATTATTAAAATTGATATTTTACGCATTATATTATTATGTTAGTCAACAATACATACAATTAATTGCTAGTCATGGTTCTCATTTTTTGCAGAATACCTATTTCAATGATGAATCTATTACTCTTTGCAGCCGAACTTTCTTATTTTGATATATTGTAACACGCGGCTCGTGTTTACAATAGCAGTCGATTTTTACAGCGCTGTGCTCTTTAGGGTGTGCTCTGTCCTTAAACAATATTTCTCTTAGCTGTGATTTTAGGAACAATCTCTGTTAGTCTCAAGCAGTTTTAATCGATATTTCTTGAACTGCAATTTTATTTGTAATTAATAGGGTTTTTATAAAATAGACAGAACCGCGCGCGATCCGCGAGGATCACGCGGTGGACTATTGTGTCACAGTGAATTTATTTCGCTCAGTTTGATTATTCACAATTTACTGTTATCAGTTAACTGTGCCATTCAGAATTTCAGAGAATAATAGATTATAATAATGACATGAACTAAATATTCGTGAGTTTTTGGTCATTGAAGTCTTCATGTGGCTAACCTTTTCATTTTTAGTGATTGCTTTTAACGATGACTTTTTACATATCTTCATATGTTTTAAATCGATGATAAAATACAATTCAATTCAGACATTTGTGTAAGAATAACCACTTGTGTGTAAAACATTTTTCTTTATAAACATAAATCATTTTACTATGTTCAGATTATCATGTGTTTTCAATCATTTGACTATATTCATTCCAATCCAGACATTTGTGTAAGAATAATTTCTTGTGTGCAAAACATTTCACTTTATAAATAGAAATCATTTTAATCTTTTCCGTCTAGGAGATGGACAATTTAGTTTAACTTGAATAGTTTTTAAGACCTATTTTTGCATAAAAATCCATTTTGACAGCTGACTAACATATATTCAATTTGGACTAACCGTGAATTATATTGCTATATGCAACATTATATCTAATATACGTATGACCAGATGTTTTTGCCTTCTCACATCAACCATCCAAAATAGATCAGAGACTGATTAGGCGCACGGGTAGTAATAATAGCCACCATTGCTATGTAGGACGGGTATAAAATCACGAACAAGAAAGCAACCCCGAAAAACGACCCCTACAATATTGTACAGTACAACTAGTGATATTTACTTATCTACTTGAGACTAATTGCACATATTTATGTAATGTGCTATCTCTTTGATATTGTACATTTTCCAATATTATTATCTATTTGATGGAGCATGTGTGGTTTGAATCCAAATAAAGATATTCTTTTCTATTCTTTTCTATAACTGGATGCGCGGCTAGAAGAAGATTGGTGTGACTGAAACATAGCCGAATTATTGACACAGCGTAGTAAACGTAAGCGGAACATTTGGCGTAGATAGTCAGTGCAGCAGAGAAGGCGACATCTATCACACATAGCGAGCAGATAAGTGTTGGTTTAGTCGTAACTGCATCGTGCTCATATAAATGCGAAGTCGCACGTAATTATTCAACTGTACTTTGCGCGTTAATCATTGGTCTAATGTATTAAAATTTTAAATTTAAATTCGACAATATATCGGCGAATTTATTTGAGCTGATACAAGACTCTGCTAAATTCTGACGTTAGGGCCTGTAACGGCTCATATTATTTTGTCGACATATTGCCAAATCATTTTTAAATTTCAATACGCTGAAACAATTAAGGCACGCAAAATTGCATATGACAAATGGCGTGCAACTTTATACCGATATAAGCACGGTGCAATTATCATGAAACACACTTCTGCTCTGCTCGCTACGTGTAATTGCTTTCGCACCCCCCACTTGACTGCCTACCAACATCGACTTCTGGACTTGAATTTAACACGCTGTGTCATCTCGTCCTTTAGTCTTCAGTCACGCGAATCTTCTTGTTGCTGAATAAGTAGTCACGCGTAATCGATTATCTATTAATCGGATTTCTACCACCACGGTGTTGCCGCAGATCTTCAGCAAAACAATACTTAGCCTTCGAACAGCAAGTCACCAATCCGATTTCGACAAATCTAATTATTTCAAAGCATCCACACAAACGAACACCAGCCAACCAACCAAATCATACAGAGTAAATGTCTAGAAGTTATTCTAGACATCGCAACGAACATGATTTTAACGGCATTTGTCGGTGAATTCTTTTCAGGCCATGTTAATGGTCACCAACAGTATTTGTTCTCAGAAAATTCCTGTCTTGTCTCCTTTTTGTAAAGTCGCATTGCACTTTCTTTTAGACGGGACGTTTACAGGCCATTACATCAAACAGGGTTGGTACTATAATTACCAAAATTATTTTTATAATTGTCGAAATTGCCGCATTGTTCGGAGAATTTTCCAAACGGATGCCAGTTTCTTTCATTAGATGACCAAAATCAACTGTTTCTGTTTTCACCTACAAATTTTCAAACACCTACAGCTGCTGTTTATGTTGACCCATTCCGTCTACGCAGAAAAGCTCAAATAGTCAGCAAAACTGACTATGTCATTCGAATGACCAGCCCAACAAAGTTCTGCATCTTATCGCTTTCAGCTGTTTCAGTCCTCTAGGGTGATTCAATGGCCGAGATATGTCAAGGCGCTTTTCTTGCTACAGCTACAGGGGAACCCATACCTACTTATGGTTGCCGGCCTCGCGCACCCAACATAGGTTTACGGCGTGAATTTACTCACAACTTCATCGTCGCCAAGGTCTCACACAACATAATAGGCTTTGATTTTCTGTTGAAATATTTGCTCATTTTTTATTTTGCCAATCAAAAGATCATCGACCTATCCACCGGACTTGAACAAAGTTTTTGGACACTTGCCTCCCAGCGTTTGGAGTTACAGATGATTCAGCCAACCCCAGTGCATCATTCAGCAGAGACATCAGCAGCTCTTTGAGACCAGAAGTCGCTTTTTGATCTCAGCAAAAGAGAGCTAAGGGTCTCCAACTCGATGCACCATATCGTCACAGCAGTACAACCTGTTGCACTAAAGAAGCGACCATTAGTCCCTACTACCTGAAAGCTGCCCGAGAGGAAATTTCCTGACTATTGTATGAGGGAATCATCAGAATATCACAAGGTTCTTGGGCGTTACCACTGCACTTATTCTTCAAATCAAACGGATCGTACAGAGCCTGTGGAGATTATCGCAAGTTAAATTCGATGACCATATCCGATGCATATCCTATTCCCAATATTAACACCTTACTTGAAAACTCAGCGGTAGCAATTTCTTCTCAGTGATACACCTCTGACATGACTAACATCACATATCAGTAGCGCCAGAAGATATTGAAAATACTGCAGTCATCACTCTATTTGGCCTTTACGAATAGCGCTACATGCCTTTTGGTCTCAAGTGTGCTACTCAAACATTTCAAAGATTCATGGACAACATACTTTACGACGACGACGCTTACTGTATGTCATATATCGATGACATAATGTTTTTTAGTACAGACTTAGAATCTCATGCTAAGCATCTACGAAATGTCCTCTCACACTTTTCCGACCACGGACTCACGATCAACTAAGTCAAGACGCAGATTGCAATTACATTCGTGGATTTCCCATAAGGTATTCAACCTTTGCCGTCGAAGGAAAATTCAATCAAGAATATCAAGTCACCAATGACTTAAGTAAGCTGCAAAACATTTTGTGAGCCCATAAATACTATCGCAAGTTCCTTCCTGACCTATCAAGACAACTTTATCCGTTGCGTAGGTACCTGCGGAATCGAAAAGTACTTAACAAGAACTCCATCATTTCTTGGCCATCTGAAGACGTGGAATTACTTCGACTCGCCATCAAATCGCTAGTAAATGTCACAATGCTGACACATTCATATTTTAACGATCATTTCTTCTCACGACAGATGCTTCGGAGTTCGCTAATGGAGCCACCTTGGAACAAGAGATCGACGGAGTTCGGAAGCCCATCATTTTTTACTCGCGTACTCTCTAACCAGTAGAAACAAAATACGACACTTTCGGTCGAGAACTCCTCGCCATCCATGACGCATTGCGTCATTTTATCAGCATCATTGGTAGCTGCAGATTTGTTGTTTTAATAGATCATGCACCATTAGTTAGCGCACTTCAAATCGCGACGTCTACCGTCACCAAACACCCTGCCAGAGTAGAAAGACACCTGTCACGTCTGAGCAAATGGCAATTCGACATCTTTCACGTTAAGGATGAACAGAACTTCTTTGCAGACGCACTTTCCATGCTAGACGTCTCGCTACAACCACCTTCGCCATCGCCATTTACAGTCCACTCCGTGATCCTCAGAGAACCTGAACTAATGCAATCCCTCCTGCGAAGAGAACAGCGCGGTGACACTAACATTCAAAGATCAGTAGCCCATTAACCCATTAAGTTCGTAAGCAGCTCTAGGAAGGCTTACCTATTAAAATTACCTGATCTGCGTTTTGACTAACGCAGCTTTCATTGTTCCAGTAATTTTCTTTTTTCATAATATTTCGATCTACATTACCGTAGATCTTCATCAGATGCATTTCACGAAACAAATGAAAGGTCAGTCTGAGGTATATAAATATTATGACTAGAGGAAATAACACACTTGCTTCATTTGTTTCGTGAAATGCATCTGATAAAGATCTACGGTAATGTAGATCGAAATATTATGAAAAAAGAAAATTACTGGAACAATGAAAGCTGCGTTAGTCAAAACGCAGATCAGGTAATTTCAATTAATTCAGTATCGCAACAAAGACATTCCTTCAAGGCTTACCTATTGTTTACGTTACGGATATGCAGCCCAACAAACCAGTTCTGCCGGCCAGACTCCAGAGAAAGATCTTCGACTCAATTCATTCTATTTCTCACCAAAAAATCAAGGCGACTGTCAGAATTCTTACAGTTCGTTTCTGGGGTCACAAGCTTAGCCAAAACACTAAACAATTTGTCTCTGTGAGTGCCAATTACTAGAAAAACAAGATCACACGACACACTCGTTCTAAGTTTAAACATTTTCAAACTAATTCACGCCTAGCCATCGTCCACATCGACATAGTTCATCTGACAAAGATTCAAGGTTTCAGCTACCTTTTAGCAATGATTTATAGATTTACACGATGATATGCGGCATTACCTCTTGGAACCATTTCTGCAGACAAATTCACTAACGGTTTTATCTCTGCATGGATATACCATTATGGTGTTCCTAATGTTTTCATCACTGATAGAGGCACTTGCTTCGGTATGGTAGAAAGTATGCAGGGGAACTCAAAGCTGCTTTAGCGTCCTTGTCCATTAATGGCAACTGGGTTGATGCCCTACCTTTAGTTCTACTTGTCATACGTTCCCGTACTCGTGAATCTATTAAAACGTCTGTGTCAAAGCTCTTGAATGGCATGGATCTTCGCCTGGCTTGTCAGCTCCCACGTTTATTATTTTCAAACGATGACCCACAAGACGAAGCTACTCGCCTCCGAATTCATTTCGGTAACATGAATGAACAGCAGCCGAGACCTACTCCTCGTACAGTCTTCGTTCACCCGCAGCTCCATAGCTACAAGAGAGTACTCGTTTGTAACGACGCTGCCGTTTCACAACTACAACCAAAGTATCGTGGTCCTTACCGGATTTTGCTCAGACAACCGAAATACTTCATTATCATGCAAGATGCTACACCTACATCGGTAAGCATAGACAGGATAAAAACCCTTTATCGAACCGCCTGTTACAGGAAACCAACAACCTTATAAACGCGTCTCAGGCTCTATCTGTCTACAATCTCAATCTAGCAATAGATTGCTTTGCACCACTTGCGCTCTATGTCACACGACGTGGCCTCTATGGATTCCCATGATTCATTTACTTTACTCACACTCACTTGTCTCAGATGGTACAACCGGCTCTACTTAGCATTTTTTTTTAATTCTTCAGTATTATGCCATCTGTGCAGCAATTTTTGAGTACACTTTTGTCGTTACCATTTGATTTTCATGTATATTTATTTTTTAAATTGTACTGTTGTAGCGTATGGCTCACACTGCTTATTTTGGTATGACCAGCTACTTATAGCTACCACCTTGGGTTGCAGCACTAAGTAGTCATCGGCTTTATATACTGATACAGGCCACTTTCAATGCATATCTCAACTTCATCAGTTGCACAGTGCACACTCTACGAATATCATGACCACAACTTCGAGCACACACTAGCTCATTTGGTCGTATTTAAACAAATAGACGGCGATCCAGTCTGCCCTGGTTTCAACTTAAACCTAGCAACTTCAATGACAATCTAACTTTCAATCCTTGCGCTGCGGCTTTTAAAACCTCACACTACTCTATTTTGCTTCACGCGGTATGACCAGCCACTACAGCTAACAATTTGTGTAGAAATTTCTATTCGTTATTCGGCATCATATAATCGTTGAAGCCATCATTTACTGGACATTTTAAAATTTTTATTAGCTATTGGCAAAATAATAATCAATTCCTTAACTGGGTTCGAACTCTGCCCTGTATTACCATTCAAGTCTCAACGAGAGGAACGTTATTCTTTTTTTCAGAGAGGAAAGTGATGTAACGGCTCAAAAATTTTCCGACATATTGCCCATATTGAATTCAAATTTCATTTACACGGCAGCAATTAAAACGAGCGAAATTTGCCGTTAACCAATGGCGTCCAAGCTTACGCTTGCAAAACTATACAAGCATAGTGCATATAACATACTTCTCATTAGTACGTTTGACATCTCCTACTGTGCACCACGGGTGATTTCTGTCTCAATGCATATTTGACTGCTTACATATACTGATTTTTGGAATTGCGTCTGTCACGCTGTGTCACTTAGTCACTTGGATTTAAGTCATGCCAATCTTCTTGTTGCTGCACAACTAGTCATACGGATCGATTATCTATTTATTGGACTTCTACGTGTGCCAGCCACCACGGTGTTGCCGCAGATCTTCAACAAGAAAATTCTGAGCCTTCACACAGCAACTCACATCTCTGGTTTTGATTCCACAACGAAGGAACAGCAGTCAATCAACAAGAGCTGGCACCAAGTGTCTAGGAGTACTTCTAGACACTGCAACACAACAAATTCTCTCGGTATTTGCCGGAATGTAGAGGAAGTTATTTCCTCCGACAAGATTTAGGTGACATTTATTGATAAATTTAAACTACCGTGGCTGATTGAAACGAATATTATTTAAAAATAAATTATACTTTTATTTTCTAGAAAAATTTTTGGATTAAATAATTTGCAGTATATATACTTTTGAATTGTGCGTAATTTCAGAGTTCGGTAATTAGTACCTGACCTGGCATGACCTTCTTTAGCAAGCTGCATTTGTTTTTCTCTACTTTTTGGTTTACAAATTCTTGATTCTCACAATAAACACCTCTATCATTTTGTGTTTTGAAGCGTACATATTGTGGACATTCTGGAACAGGCAATTTAATAATTCTGTTTTCGCGTCTTATTTGCTTCCAGATTATATGACTCGGGTGTATTACTACGTAAGAAGTACAGAGCCCGTTGCCTAATAAAATGTTATCAAATATATATTTAAGTTTGAGGAACATGGAAGCTAATCTTATGTTTGAGAATACAAGCAAGTTAACCCAAGATATAGCATGCATGAACGTAATAGATGTGAACAAGAATGCTAGCTTATTAGATTCAATTTGGTATATTAAGACTGAAATCGACTTGGCATCTATGGGGTTCTCATTAACAAACAGGATAGGAGTCTCTACAAAATATGGCGACCGCGCCAGTCCATTTATATTCAGTCTATCACCGTATAAATCCGAAAACATTAAAGTTGTGTCGGGGATGCCCAAATGCTATTCAAAGCTTACCCGATTATAAAACATATTGATAAATTTCCTGCAGCATGGATGGCATTGCTAAAGAACTTCAGAAGCACCTTTTAAATCTTTAGAAACAGAACTGTGGAAGAAGAATGTATTTGAGTCGCTAATGACCAAAATTCAAAAGAGATATCAGCCTGAATTGTCGGCACCTATGTGCGAATTATTACGCCATTGGAGTTTTATGAAGGCCTTCTGCGAAATATTCAGATTTGAATATAATTAGAGATGTGGTAAATTCTATTTTTACAGCTGAGCTACCATCCAGGCTTAGAGCCACATTAGAGGCATTTGAAACAACAAATGTTGATTGGCCAAGTAAACTCAGAGGGCTAGACGGGGTGTATAAACAGCAGGAACCGCAGGTACATGCTGTAATGACAGATTCTGTTATGGTGCAGCCAGGCAAGGCAGATACCGAAACCATCCTGAGGCTACAAGAAATTGTGTAGAGAAATTGCAGGTATACATTAAAAAATTGATTATATGGCGAGAGCTATTTCGGAACTTCAGAGTCAGGATAGAAATACTAGACGTCGAGGGAGTCAGTCGCGTCAACGCTTCGAATGGCCCAGCGAATGGTGTAAGGCCCATTAGGAATATGGACTAAGTGCTAAGTGCCAAGGAGAAAATTGCTTATACTCGTGTTTAGGTGAATCCAAATGGAAAGGAAGCACTAAACCGGTAGAGAGAAATTCCTCATCGGGAAAATTATAAAACCCCCGCTAGACGAAGCTGTAAGTGGGGTTCCAGATATTCCTTTAAAAAGCATACTTAAGGCAAAAGCAAACTATGCGACAATATCAAAGAGCACCGAAACAGTCGGCAAGAGGATTAGATTCTTCATAAGCGGAGATCTTGAAAAAATTGCCGGATTGTCCAGCAATAAATTCATTATAAGTGATGAATTAACTGCACTGGAGATTCTCATCGACACAGGTACTGAAGTAAGCATAGTTAGGTCAGATGTCGTGGAAGCGGATTACCCCATATTTTATTATCAATTATGGGCCGCAAACGGTAGTCTGATAGGAGTTAGGAGGATGAAAGAATTTTCGTTAACCTTAGGACAGAAATTTTCTTTTACGTGGAACTTAATTGTAGCCGATGTCAAGGAGAATATCATTTGGTTTGATTTCTTGACTCACTTCACACTGACTCTAGATCCCAAAACTAGGATTATTGCAGAAGGCGTAGGGGTATTAACACCAACTAAGTCTAACACTTCGGCAGTTAGAACAGCCCTTTTACCCCGTCCCACAGTCGCAAATGACTTTGCAGACATCATCAAGAAACACTTTGCGGTGTCTCAAACTTTCAGCGCCAAGAGAAAGGATTGAAGATAGGAGTAGAACATCAAATAGAACTGGTGGCTCCGTTGCCTTGTTCACCAAAGGCCCAAAAAATGGCATAAAACAAGCAACAAGTGGCTGTGTCTGAATTTCACCAATTGCGCAAAGAGAAAATTTGTAGCAGGTCAAATTCAAATTTTGCTTCCCCATTGGTGGTAATTCCCAAACCTGAACCGGTACAATGGAGCGTTTTTGTAAATTATAGTCTACTGAACTCAATGAGAAAGAATGATTCTTATCCTCTCCCTAACCAGAGTACTCTGCTCCAAGACATAATGGGATATGAGGTTTATTCAATTATAGATTTTCAGAAAGCGTACTATCAGATACCGATGGAGGAAATTTCTTTACCACTCACCGCTGTCATATTTCCAGGATGGGAATCGCATGAATTTCTTCGAATGCCTTTTTGGTTTGAAGAATGCCAGTAAGAAATTCTAGCGTTTTGCTGAAGGAGACCTTCAGAATTTTCCATTTGCAAGGATTTACATAGACAAAATAATTATTTTTATTCGATCACGTGATGAACATCGCAAGCATTTGGAAACGGTTTTTACCAGGATGGAACAATATGGATTAGTGGTCAAACCCACTAAGAGCAACATTGAATGCTCTTTAGTTACATATCTTGGACATGTACTTTCAAAAGACAGAATTAAATCGTTGAAAGATAAAATCCAAGCTATCGAGGGCGTAACGGAGCTCCGGACCGTGCGCCAATTGAAAAGGTTCATGGGAATGATCAGATATTACCGACGATTCATTCCAGGTCTAGCCGGAATTTTAAGATCATTAACACGCCACCTCACACGTGAAAGGAACACGACCAAGAGGTTTTGGCCTATCAACTTGTGTCAGTAAGACCAAGAATAATTGCAGAAGGCCAAGGAAATCCTAAGTGACATTACCGCACTAGCACCTGTAGATTGGGAGGAGCCATTTGAGCTAATCACAGATGTCTCAGATGTTGCAATAGAGCAGTGCTTTAGCAAAGAGATAAGGATATAATAAGACCGATTGAGCTTTATAGCCGAAAGCGTAATGATAGAGAAAAACAGCATGATGCTTTTGGTAAAGTGTTTCTTGCTGTGTATGCTTCAGTAGCAACGTTGGTATATGGAGAACTATTAAGGTTGCCAGAATTTTTTCTAATAGAAACTCCAAGTAGTCTTGATTGGGCTTCTAGCTATGTAGATTAGTTTGTAGGAGCACTTAGAGATAAGATGTGTCGTTTAGCTCCGATCAAGAATAGAATATTAAAAAAACAAATGCTATGTGTCCTCTGATCTAAGATCGGCTTCGCATGTTTATGTAACTTATGAATACAGGAAGAAGTGCCTGACACCATTTTACAAAGGACCATATAATGTCAAGAGGAGGACAGACATAAATGTCGTCATAGATGTATATGACATTGATGATTGTGTTACTGGTTTAAAGATCAGACTGAATTACCAGGTGAGTTAAATGACAATCGTCCCATGGAAGAATCTGATGTGTGAAATCCAAATACACAAGAAAAAAAATCAAACCAGCAACTTTAACAGGACGCGTTGTTGAACACATCGACATAATATTTTACCGAGTTACAAGATCATAACGTTCCGTCAACGTCAAACGAACTAGCAGTGCCAGTGCAAAATGAACAGGGCGCAACATTGACGACAAAGCGTTCAGGAAGAGTACAACGTCAGATGTAGAACAACGTCTATTATTAGAAGTTTTTTGAGAATGTGGTGTATGTAGAGCAAGATATTTCCTCCAACAAAATTAAGTGACATTTATTAATAAATTTAAACCACCGTGGCTGATTGAAACGAATATTATTTAAAAATAAATTTTCGTTTATTTTCTAGAACATTCTTTGTTTAAATACATTGCAGTATATATACTTTTTAATTGTGCGTAAGTTCAGAATTCGGTAATTAGTACTTGACCTGGCGTGACTTTCTTAAGAAAGCTTTATTTGTTTTTCTCTACGTTTTGGTTTACAAAATATTGTTCATCATAATAAACTCCTGCTATCATTTAGTGTTTTGAAGCGAAAATATTGGGGACGTTCTGGAACAGTTGCTTTAATATTTCTGTTTTTCGCATCTTAATTTCTTCCAGCTTATAGGATTCGGGTGTATTATAATTTAACAATAATTGTTTGCGCGGGTGTCATCAACTTTTGTTGATTAAACTTTGAATATTAAAGTTAGGTGCTTGTTGTTTATATATATATATATATATATATATATATATATATGGCGAAAGCTACAAACAGTTAATGTTCGCGACCGCATAGAAATTGTGCAGCCGACATTTCCAGTCAAGTTCAATGTATGCGAGACTGCTAGAGGTGAGAGCTGCATATCTAACTTTGATTTCCATATATATTCAATGCGGTTTGATCCTCGATAGTCAGTTTGCCGTCGTACTCTGATGATGATCAAGGAAGGTCGAAAAGCGTCTGTGCGTTGCGGCTGGCGGTAGTTTTTTAATATTGTTCGACGACTGGTTAAATACAATAGGATTGGTGTTTACTTCAAGCTCGCAAACTTGACTTAAAGAAGCGGGTGTATTACTACGTAATTACAAAGTTCATTGCCTAATAAAATTTCATCAAATATATATAATTTCGAGCAACATGGAAGAAAATCTTAAGTTTGAGGGCACTAACAAATTAGCTTAAGATATTGCAGGCATGAACTTAATAAATATGAACGAGAATGCTAGTTTATGAAGCTAAAAAAATTGTAATAAGATTGAAACCGACTTAACATCTATGGGGTTCTCATTAACGAACAGAATAGAAGCCTCTTCAGGAGAACAAATATCCGGTTCTAATAAAGGCTACTAGATGTAAATGTCTCTCATTGTCTACGACTCTTACCTTTTTTTGTAAAGTTGCACTGTATTTACTTGCAGCTGATGCGTTAAAAAATTCTTTTTTTTTGTTTAGATGTTCATTATTACGAGCATTTTTTAAAATCATTTATCTATTTTATTTGCGCTATATTGAAAATTAGTTAATTATCAGGCTCTTCTGATTACACCTGATGTCTAACAACAAATCGATAATAGTTTTTAATCAGATTTATATTTTATTTTATTAATCCATTTGCCAATTCACCAATAATGCAGGAAAATATATTTATAATCTTGTTATTTGTCTAGTATAGATAATACTAAATGTTGTATTATCATATTAGCGGCCTTGCTCTGCAAGTGTTAACTGTATCAATTTGTGTATAATGAACTTGCGTGACTGCTTAAATGAAGCATACACGCATTCCTTTGATGATTTGGATTTAGATAAATGTCTATATCATTTGAATGAGCCAGACAAATGTGAGACAACATCGTTAATTATTCATCAAAGTTCTCCAAACATATATAACTTGTGTGATTTCTTTGAATCAAAATTACTGAAATCTTTCAGTGGTGACTGTAATTTATACGGATTATCATTACCAAAGAGTATTAAAGCACAAACGATCAAATTTGCTAAGAACGACTTCATTTTAATTGATTCCGCTTTCAAACAGAAATTTCAGTTTAAATCATGGCAGTACCCGAGTCCCGACATTAATCTTTCCTCGTTTTCAACATCATCAGCTGTTTCATCGCCCTGCTCTTTGAGAATAGAAGACGTACATTTGGAAAATATTTGCACTTCTGATGAAGCTTCGACTAAGACATTTATCTGTTTTGATCTCCCGAAACTTAATAATGATGATGCATTATACAACATTATAGGAAGAGGAGCCGGGAATTCTTCGAATTCTATTGACGAAGACGGATTAACTGATATTCCACTTTGTGCGCAAAATGTCGCTGTTTCGATAAGTGAACAGAATGTTACTAGACATTGCTTACCCATAGTTTCACCATGTTCTCAACGGCCTACTTATGCTAGAGAAGAAAATTTTAGAACTAATAATATTGAAACACATTGCCAAGTAATGGCAAGATTGCCCGCTGTCACCGATGGTCTTTCAAGTGGAAGTGAAGTAGAATCTCCTTCTCCGTCGCCCGGTCGCGCTCACCGTCTCTATCTTTCCAGACAGTTTGAAGTTCCAGAGTCTAGGATGAATTTAGCACATGAAGATAGCTGTTCTATTAAGTCAGCAAAGATCTCTACAGGGCTAAATACAACTGCTTCCTACTCGAAGTTCGATAATTTTTGTCATGAGCTTTCTGAGATGGATGATAACTCTTTGGTGAATCCAGAACTAGTGCAAGCTATCTCGAAAGAGATACAAGATATAAAGCGAACACTTAACAATGCTAGCTTTTCTTCGGTCTTCCAACTTCCGGTGTCAGGAAAGCAAATTTTACTAGATGAAAACTCTGTTGAGCGGCCAGATAAATACGTTGATGTTGCAGCCTCTACTACGTCAACAGCTTCTCACTATATTCCAGGTCTTACTGAGCTCAAGTAAGGATGAAGGATTTACGCTACTTCGATTAAATATTTATTTAGAAATATGTAAATTGTAAAATATTTCATGTATTTTGGTAGTAAAAGCAGGTTGGTCCAAAAGTGAATAGTATATCTATCTAAATAAATATCAGAGCTGGGACTGAACTTGTTCGAGGAGGACTAAAAAATTTAGAATTTTTATTGCTAGATAGTTTACTAATACTAAAAAAGCTAGTGTAGAGATATGCAAACAAAATTTCACATAGTAAACAGAAGCTACTTTTGTACGACACACATTCCAGCCATTTATGCAATGAGAAAATTTATAGATACGAAGTGGCTGTCCAAATTTCGTTTCATAATGAGACCATGATCTAGCGTGATAGTGCTTATTTAGAATTGCTCTACAATACGCAGAGAACATTGATTTGTATGATCTCAGTGAATGGACCTAGTACATATTAAGAAAACCTGTATGTAAAAGGTATCATCTTCAAATAATGTAACAAATTTTAGCATCGCCGTCATGAAATGTCTCCCAGATTTTTGTTTAGGCGATTTAATCCAACTACTTGTAAACAAATGAAAACAAATATATAAATAAGAAGAGTAAACGACCAGCAGAGTTCTTATGTACATCACACTTATTGAATTTCTGTTGCATTAATTTTACAACTGTTGACCAGCGAGCTTTGTCCATCAAATCCGTCTATTATATATATTATTATTATTAAATTTGCTAAGTTTAATAAAATGTGAGTTGTAACAACCTGTAACAGAATATTTAGAATTCCAACTTTAATATCGTGTGCATGATATACTTTAATTGCTCTAACGACTATTAAGTGAAATGGTTGATTGCTTGGAAGAGAATAGCAGTTATCCAAATCTGGGTTGCGAGCTTTATATTATGGAACAAAAATCCAATTAGATTTACTTTTTTCGATATAAACTAAGCATTTTATGAGATAGCCAAGCGATTTATCCAGTAGACAGGTTTCGTCCTTGTTGGAAACTCTCCAAATTCTGTCCAGATTTTTGCTATGTGCACGGGGCTCGAACAGGGGAACTTTTGCCTTAGAGTCTGCTTGTCCACTGCATCACTGTGACACATTACACACACTCCTATAATTTATTCTTACTTGTTTATTTAACTGTAAACATTTTCAATTCAGCATTACTTTCGCATGTAGCGCGGTGTCATTTTCA
The DNA here is from genome assembly GCA_029291075.1 of Eudiplozoon nipponicum. Lineage (NCBI taxonomy): Eukaryota > Metazoa > Platyhelminthes > Monogenea > Mazocraeidea > Diplozoidae > Eudiplozoon > Eudiplozoon nipponicum. The sequence continues at coordinate 28,698 of JAQBSW010005727.1, read as the reverse complement.
TTGTGGCATATTGCGCGTCGCTGGCTGGAACTTTTGGTCTAAAGAGACGTCATGTACCTCCACCTGAAGGAAAGGCTACCTAAATAGGGACGAAATCGGCCTACTGGATAAATTACCTTTCCTTCATTAAACAATGTTCTTATCGCAGATGTATAGTAGTATCATCTTCGTAACTTTTTATCGTAGTTGGACAGAGTTAGCTGCGAGGTGAGGTTTGGTTTGGTTAATGACGCGATACATTGAAATTCTCAAGGAAGCCGTGTTGCTAATGTTGCCTCGCCTTAAAGCTGACTTAGCCATAATCGTGTTGCGGAGAGGTTTCGTGTGCTTCACTTCTTTGAGTTATTTTTGTAAATCTACCCATAAAATTACAATACAGCTTTTGTACGCATTCATATAGGAAATTTTACAGTTCAATCGTTGCACATTCCCCAACTAAACCTATTGTGAAAGATGTATGCAAATAATGGGACTGTTGTTTACACCAAGATCGCAACCCTGATTTAAATAAATAATGTGAATGCTCGTCTGTGTACGGTGGAAGTGGAATTGATTTTCTTTTATCAATTAAACCAAACGTTGAGTTATTTGATCTATAAAATTTAGGCAATTCTTCCTAAATGATCTTATAGTATAGTAAATGGGATATTTACTTAATTCAATATTACATCATTCGAAGTTGTCACTGTTAATATCCTAGGAAGGATTCGTGAAGAGCGAGAAAGGCGAACTGGGCCATCCAAGACGGTTTCGACTGCTAATAAGGTATGCAGACCGAATCCATACATTCCGCCGTACTCTCGAGCTGTGCCGTCGATACCTGGGACCCACCATCGTTGCTTTTTTAAACTGCTCGAACGGTTTGGATTTTGTGTCGTTCAAGAGGCTATGAAGAGCTAGGCTTAATTATTATTATATATCTGCTAAAGTTGTTTGACTAATTGAAGCACGGTTTGATGACTCACCGGCTTGTATTCGCACAATTGAGGGCCTTTCCTGAAGTTTTGAGATTGACAACGGTGTGTGTCGTTTATCCCACCTTGTTCAATTATGTTGTCTTTGAATTTTTGCTTGATGTCATCGAAACACTTACCTAAGTGGAAACTGATTGTGGTTCGGGTCGCCAGACTACTGGCCTCTAATGCGCCGAGGATGCTTTTCTGGTGATGAAAATGGCAGAAGAGCTTCAGAAAGTCAACAATTGTATCAACAGTGTCTATATTGTGCGGTCTGCAGCTAAACTTCAAAACACGTTTTTGATAGCTAATTTTAGTTCAGAAACTCAGAGCGTTCTAAACAACGTTCTGTTGCTAGTCGGCAACGAATTCGTCTACCTAGAATCTCTGCTGGCAGCAGAAGAATTGAATTATGTGAAATCCGAGAACTGCAGTTAAAGACATTCTATCAGCAGACGCACAATAAGCGTGCGCATTATTTTGGCCACTACAGTTTTTACTTTTAAACTTGCTTGCCACACAAGTTCTCCAGTCAACACACTTGTTTATTCGACCTTAATCACGTCGTCTTAGCGCTTTATGAATCGCACACTATAGAACATTCCGGATTCAGCTCAGAATAAGGTAGTATAGATAATATTTTTACGTTAAGGCAAGTTCTTGAACTGCGACATTTCTATCACCGTCCCACAATAGCCATCTTTCTAGAGTTTAAGGGTGCATTTGATTCGGTGGATTGCAGTGTTTTATTCCATATTTTGTCGAAAAGTGGTGTTCCCAAAAATTTTGTTAATATTACACGTGCTCTCTACACAAATACTTCTAGTCACGTTAGTATCTAAAACGAATTAACGCACAACTTGACAGTCATTAGTCGTTTTCATCAAAACTATCCACTTTTCCACTTTATTTAATTTTGCAATCCTTTCTCTTAAACGCCGCAAAGCCGCAGGCCCCCGATGATTTGCTTCCAGGTTTGTTTAAGGATGGTGGCGATATAATTTCAGGAGCGTTGACCAAACTTTTTCATACTATATGGAATGAGAAAGCCGTACCACTTGATTGGAATTAGTCGACCATCATTCCAATCTTCAAAAAAGGCAATCGTAATTCGTGCTATAACCATAGTGGTATAAGCTTGACTCCGGTGGTATCTAGGTTATTTGATTCGATTATCCTACGTCGTCTTAGCGCTTCAAGGGCATCACATACAAGAGAAGAACAGGCCGGATTCCGCGCAGGACGAGGTTATATAGATAATATTTTTACGTTAAGGCAAGTTCTCGAACAGAGACATTTATATCACCGTCCCACAATAGTCGTCTTTCTAGACTTCAAAGGTGCATTTGATTCGGTGGATCGCAATGTTTTATTCCATATCTTGTCGAAAAGCGGTGTGCCCACAAAATTTGTTAATATTATACGAGCTCTCTACACAAATACTTCTGGTCGCGTTAAGGTCTACAACGAATTAACGCATAACTTTACAACCAGCAGTGGTGTTCGTCAAGGTTGTCCACTTTCCCCATTTTTGTTTAATTTTTTAATCGATGCTATTATGAGCAACACTCTCCCACACATTCAGGATGCTGGAGTTGAAGTTCTCCCGGGCGATAAACTAGTCGATCTTGACTATGCGGACGATATCGTACTATTATTCGACAATCAGGATGCTGCCCAGGCCACCTTGAATAGATTAACAGACGTTGTTCCGTCTTTCGGTATGAAATTCGCACCCTCTAAATGTAAGATACTGTTACAGGATCACCCACCACTCACTCCAACGTTGCTACTGCAGAATGAAGATCTAGACATAGTCGACAGGTTTACATATCTTGGGAGCTCTATCAATAACGTAGACAATATGTCCGACGAGGTGAAGGTGAGAATCGCGTAAGCTAGAGTAGCTTTCTAGAACCTTCACCTATTATGTAAAAACGCGAGTATTTCACGCTGCCTTAAAGATCTTGTTTACAGTGCATATGTACACGCAGTTTTATTATACGCTAATGAGACTTAGCCTCTTAGAGTTGATTATTTGAGATGATTTCAGACATTCGGCCATCAATGTTTGAGAAGAATAGCGCATGTTGGTTACCAACAACGAACAATCAACGTTGACACCCGTAGACGTATGTGTAGATCTTCTAACAGGTGCACCTCGTTAGTAAAACAAATAAGGCTAAATTAATTTTGTTGGGTTTGTCACGCGTTTCGTATGCTCTCATTTCGATTGACCAGTAGAGCTCTGTTCTCTCATCCAGCACCAGATTGGCGTAAGAAACAAGGTGGACAGATTTTGACACGGCAGAAAGAGTTTAAGTCACTTAAATCCAAATTGAGTAGTATAGGACCCACTCGTTTGCCAGGATGGAGTCCACGTGCACATCATAGTTCTTGGTTAGAAACCCTGCGTGTTATGACAGCAAATCGAGCACATTGGCGATCTTTATGCAAATGTCTAATAGAATCATCTGCGCAACCTTCTTTTCTTAATAGGGACAAGTTAGTTGCTAGTTTTGGTTTGTTCATGACGTGGTGCGATGAAAACTGCAAGGATGTTGCCTTGCCCTAATGCTGACTTCACCCTGCTGGTGTTGTGTGTTGGTTTAGTTTGACTCACTTATGTGTTCTATCTAGATAAATCTACTCAGTAAGCAGGCGCTCATTTTCTCTTTCTCTATCTATCTATTTATCTCTCAAATCTCACTAAATTATTTTTTATGTCGGTATTTGTGTTTTTGTCGGTTCTTATGGTTGTATGTCAGTAAAACAGTCACTTTTTGCATTTGTATGGCTGGGCTAGATGATGATAATGATGAGCATGAATCTTGCCGCGTTTAAAGTGATATAGCCATCATCCCGTTTCATGCGAAGCCTCTAGTTTGGTATAGCTGCGCAGTAACTTTTATTAGTAAATGTGTAGTGACGGAATGAGTGCAAGCGTGCCCGACGCGAGGGGCAAGTTTCGGCTGCTGATGGAAACTTTGGCTACTAACATCTGAGCAGATAGCGCTCATCTGTCATGGTTGGCAGACTATCAGGAGAAGGAAAACTCTGAATACAAGCCATCCTCACTAGGAATGGGCGACCTAGTGCTCTTTTACAGTCCATGTACCTTTTCGGTACGATAATATTGTTAGTATGTATTAGGTTTTGCGAGCCTAGTAACAAATTAGTTCAGTTGTGACCAGAAGGATAAACCAAAGGCAGCATGAACGGAAAGTATAATCTCATGCACATTCGTTTCGTGCTTACTGGCGACTCATCAGTTGGAGCCGGTATTACGTCCTTTACGCATTATATATTTGTGTGAGGTATGTGGAATAATAGGAGGGTACAATCTCCTATAATTATAATGACAAAAATATTAATGTAGGTAAGGAAATCATTTTAAGAGAGGACCTAGTTACCATGAGCATATCTACCTAGATAAAACACAGAAGTGAGGCGAACTAAAACTCTACACAGCGCTATTATGGCCAACTCAACTTCAAGGCAAGGCAAGGCAGCATCAGCAATAAAGCTTCCTTGTGGCTGTCAATAAAATATGCCAACAACAAAAAACCAAACATTGCAGTAAACTCTTCCCATCTAAGAGAAAAGAATGTTACGAAGATTATTCCAGGAGAAATCTGCAATAAGCTCAGCACTGAGCTCGACTCGATGCCGTGGCACGTAGGGTTTCCAACCAAGTACAATGATGCGCACGTCGATCCAATTGTGACAGTCTATTGGGTCCTGTACTACCAAATTTGAATGTAGTGTCGACTTTGTATGTTTCTGCTGTTAAAAAATCTGCCAACGCCAACCTAGTGCTAGATGAGAGAACAGAGCTCTACTGGGCAATAGAATTGAGGGTTTACACAAAACGTGACGAGACAACGCAGTTAATGGAGCCTCATTTGTTTTTCTATGAAGCAACGCTTGTTGGCCGATCCAAAACTGCATCTACGGATGTCAACGTTGGCTATTCTTTCTTGATTACTTACATGTAAGCGTCTGAAATCATCAGCTCAAAGGGGCCAAGCCTCATTAGCGTATAATAAAATTGCGCGTGCAGATGCATTGTTAACACGACTTTGAAGTTAAAGTGAAATACTCGCGTTTCTGCATAGATGACAAAGGTTGAAGAAAGCTACTCTAGCTTTCGTGATACTCATTCTCGCCTCGTCAGACATATTGTTTGAGTTATTGATAGAGCTGCCAAGGTACGTAAAATATTTTCAGATCTTCACATTACGGTCGCACAGTTAGATTAAGTGGTGGGTGATTCTGGAAAAGTATCTTATATCTAGTGGGTTCTAATTTCATATCGATAGACGAAACGACGTCTGCTAATTTGTTCAAAGTTGCCTGAGCAGAATTTCGATTGTCGATTAATAGTACGATATCGTCTTGGTAGTCAAGGTCGACTAATCTAGCGCCCGGGAGAATTTCAACACCTGCATCTTGAACGTATGGAAGAGTGTTGTTCAAAACAGCGTCTTTTACAAAATTAATAAAAGGGGTAAGTGGACAGCCATGAGGAATACTACTTCTGGTAGTAAATTTATGTTAATTCGATGTAGACCTAAACGCGAGCCGACATGTTTGTGTAGAGGTAGCGTATAATATTTAAAATTGGGTAAGCAAACATTTTCGATAGAATATCGAATAGAACATTGCGACCAATCGAGTCTAGAAAGACGCCTATTGTGGAAGGACCATATACATGTCGATGTTCAGGGACTTACCTTAAGTTAAAAATATTATCTTTACAACCTCGTCCTGACCGGAATCCGGCTTTTTATTTTCCGGTATGTGATTCTCATGAACACTATGTTTACGTAAGATAATCGAATAAAATAGCCTAGATATGACTGGAGTCAATTTTATACCACGACGGTTATCACACAAATTACGATTAACTTTTTTGAAGATGGGAATGATAGTCAACTCATTCAATGCAAGCGGCACGCTCTCCTCATTCCATATTCTACGTAAAACGTTGTTCAACGCTCCAGAAGTTCTATCGCCGCCATCCTTAAATAAGTCCGGAAACAAACCTCGGGACCTGCAACTTTGCGACCTTGAATGGAGGATTGTTCCCCGTATTTTTAACTCTGATGGGTTTTCGAGATTAGCAGTCCACACTGTTGAAACAGGCATGCTTTCGGGAATTGGAGCTGACGCGTGTGCCCACGAAAATTAATCTTTGGAGTGTTCATCCCGCCTATCAAGAAGATATATTTTGTTTGTTATTAGATAGTTGTTACTATCATTTATAGTTTCGCTAGTTTTTAATTTTCTCAGGTCTTTTAAGTGGATACGTTAGAACAAACATTGGCTATTATCCGAGGCAAACGATTCTTCCATCTCTTCAGCCTTTCTGATTAAAAAGGATTCGACATCTACTTTTAGACTGCAGTAAGCAGGCGTGTTGCAACTCTACGATTATTATAAATGACCGAGCCACTTGGAATTTAGCGCCCAGTTTCGAGTATCTCCATAGATTTTACAGAAACCCAATGGTTATTTATACAGGTGTCTGCAATTCCACATATACTGTTTCCTGCATTGTGCATGGAAAAAAATCTGTGTTCATAGTAAATTCGAATTTTTGTGTAAGTTAGCTAAGGCAGTAAAGTACCAGAGCAAGCAATGCCTATTTTATTTTGTAAATCTTTAGTTGAATATCACTTCTCCATATAGTGTTGTGTCTGTACAATACAGAGAGATTGGGGTTGGTAATTAGAAATTTAGGTCAAAGAGATGCCACATGGGCTCAACTTGAACGAAAAGATAACCAGAGAAGCGTAATTTAGTATATCTGAAGTGTATGTAGTGTGTGCAGGGTTTCACAGTGTCAAACCATCTACGAGGAGGAAACCTGAGTACAATCAACTCTCTAGGAATCATAATCTAGTGTTCTTTACAGTTCACTCTGGGTAAACTACATGAACGATAATGAATTAAGAAATGATTATATAATTTACTGGCTGTCGCACAGTGTAAAGTGGGTCGCCTTATCTGCTGAGCCGTGCAGGGTGGATATGCGAAATCTGGCTACTGCAGGCACATTTATCTCCGATTCTGCCTTATTTTACTTTCATTTTCTCTTCTCAATCTCACAATAACGCTCTTTTAGATATTATGTATATATGGGGGTCCAGAAATATTTGTGTAGAGAGCGCGTATAATATTAACAAATTTTGTGGGTACTACTTTTCGACAGAATATGGAATAAAACATTGTGATCCACCGAGTCAAATGCATCCTTGAAGTCGAGAGAGATGGCTATTGTGAGACGGTGATACAAATGTTGCCGTTCAAGAACTTGACATAGCGTAAAAATATTATCTGAACAAACTCGTCCTGAGCGGAATCCAGCCTGTTCTTCTCTAGTGTGTGATTCACATGAAGCGCTAAGATGACTTAGGATAATCGAAGCAAATAACCTAGATACGGCTGGAATCAAGCTTATATCACGATGGTTTTCGAGTGAATTACAATTGCCTTTTTTGAAGATAGGAATAATGGTCGACTCATTCCAATGGAGTGGTACGGTCTCCTCATTCCATGAAATACAAAAATATTTAGTCAACGCTCCCAAAATTATATCGTCAGGAAAGCTAAAGAAATGAAAGAAGCGTTTGCTCAGGTAATATTTCAATCGAGTCCTAAATATTCGCGTAACAGGTCCGAGAAACAGAACAGTTAGCGCAACCAAATGGCATAGTAAAAACATTTAATAACTGACAGTAAGTCGTCTTGATAGGTGGGCTGAACACCTTGAAGCTCACCTTGGGCACCCGTCAGATCCGCCGATTTCCGAAAGCATGCCCGTATCAACAAAAATATTTTACTGCGGCTGACCCATTTTATAGTTACCCATAGAAATACATTTCATGGAGTTTTGGGAATTTGGTACAAGTGGTGTCCCCTCACCACTCGGTGGTGGAATGTTAGTCGCGAAGAGCTATCAAAGGTAGAAATACGGGATGCAATTTAATCTCTTAAATGTCGCAAAGCCACAGGCATTGCTGAGATTATATCTGAACTTCGTGCTCTAATAATTAAGTAGCTTTGCTGCAAACGGTAGGAGCAGATGCAGGTACAACGGAAAATCAAAGTTGATTAATGTCTTTTGTATTGATTTTATTAGATGAATTTAAACGTGCCGCACAAAGTTGACTATTTCAAGGGATCCATTCTATTAAGCAAACTTCAGCTCGTGTGGTAAGTACAATTCTAACGCTTTATTTACCGGATTGGGAAACTCCCTGGAACCAGGATGTTGACTATATATATATATATATATATATATATATATATATATATATATAATGGTATTCGTCTTTATATAATGCTCACAATTAAGTGGTTTAAATACTTATGATAATCCGTGTAATTGATGACTGTTTTAATAATGTTAATAAGATATTTTTGGCGTGGTACATTATTACTCGCTCATACTAAAAGAAAGATTTGCATCTGAAGCGTATGTTTTGGTAAAAGAGCATAAACCTTGCAACCGTTAAGAATTTTTGATGATGTTAAGTCCCATACATCATACAAAATTTCGAAGTTTACATGTCATAAAATAAAAATATACTCATACCACTTAGAGCACAAGCTAGTCGGCCCGATAAGCATAGCATGAACTAGGACGGGTCTAATGGGGCACAGCCATCATCTCGTTTCGTGTGATGCCTCGAGTTTTGCCGACCAGCGAAGTAACACTTATTGTCAAAGGAGTAGTGACGGAGTGAGAGAAAGCATGCCAGACGCAAAAGGCGGGTTCCGTGTGCTAGAGGAAACTTTGACCACTTGCATCCGGGCGGATATTGCTCATCAGCCTTGATTGGCAGACTATCAGAAAAGGAAATTTCAATATAAACCTTTTCCCACTAACAATGAGCGACCTGGTGCTCTTTAATAAACCACATATAATCATGGTCAATACGAACTGTAATAAATTCATACTGCATCGGCCTTTGTGTAGGACTAAAAGTCGCCTTATCTGCCGAGTCGTTCATTGTGGATAAGCGAGATCAGGCTTCTTTATACCCCGTCTCCGATTTGTGCCTTTTTTCCTTCTCTTGACTTTTCTCAATCTAACATTAACGCGTTATTAGATGTAATGATTATGGTGGGTGTTGATCGTATCACTAAGCCCAATATCGGATTGCAAAATATATAAAATAGTTAAGGTCAACTACCGTTAATTTAACCTAGGTTAGGTATTAACGTTGGCGCATTTAATTTGCGAAAGCCAAAACAAACTGAACAACATGAAGCTCTTGTACGTACATTAGATAAATTAAAAATCGACATTTTTCGCATCTGAAACCAGAATACAGGAACCTACGAGCATTGCAGAAATGGGAGCATCATCTTCATCTATGCGCTATTGGCTTCGAACCTCTGGGGCACAAAGATTTTTGTAGGCGGTAAAAAATTCGTAGGTATTGTCCTTAGCTCGATCTTGTTTATCTCAACAGTGTCCTGTAATCAGGCGATTTTGTGTGGCCCGCTTAAATACATCTACTAAAACCAATGCCAGAAAACTTAATCAACGTTGCCTTTTCGTTGTATCTGCATATACTCCCATCAGTTGGAGCACAAAAAACAGCCTGCACCGTCTTTACTTCAACCCAAACTCTCTATTAAGTGGAGCCAAAATTTCTGATACAGTTATGGCTATGTGTGCCAGGAATGTTAAAATTGGGCGCTTAATTTACGTGGAATGCCATCTAGGTGGAAGGTACAACTTAGCTCGATGTGCAACTATAATCGTGAACGACTGTTGGATAGCTGTGGGTAACAGATTATACTTAAGTAGCACAAACTTAAGACGTCGCGTAAAGCGTTGCGCCGCATGACATCTTCCTGCCCCGGACAACGGTGGACTCAAATTGGTCATGTAACCATTAGTAATAGGCGGTGTGGTTGCATCCAGAATTGTGCATTTTGCAATAATTATGTCGACTCAGACCATGCAATTATCCGTTGTAGTTTTCCGGAATAATAAATAAGAACAAACCTCGAATGGATGTAAGCCAACTCGAACGACCATCTTTCTGACAAAAATATTAAGATATTCCGAAGTCAATGTTAACTGGTCTTGGTGATGAAAATTCGAATTTACTTAGGACAAAGGTAGGTTCCAATATGCACAATACAGGTACTACTGTATGTAGTATTGTAGGCTCCTGTGGAGACAATCATTGGGTCTCTGTTGTATCTTCGGAAATTCACGAACCTAGGCGCCAAATCCCGGCTGGTTCCTACTTCTAATACTAATCGTAGAGTTGTCAAACGCCGACTTAAGCTCAGTAAGATAGTCGATCTCGAATGGTTTTGGACCAAAAATGCTGAAAAGATTGAAGAAGCGTTCGCATAAGGAAATAAACATTGTTTGTTCCAATTTATCCGCATATCAGGATGAAGAAAATTAAAAGTTAGTGAAAAAATGAAAGGTAGTTACAATCATTTAATATCCGATAGCATAAGTTGTCTTGTTAGGTGGGCTGAATATTTCAAAGATCAATTTTCGTTGACATTTCTGTCAGTCCCGATCCGTAAAAATATGCTTAGTCTCGAACAGCCATCAACATTAGAAATACGGGATGTAATCCTATCTCTTCAACGTCGCAATGCTGCAGGCGCCGATGATTTGCTTTCGACTTATTTAAGAATGGTAGCGATATAATTTTTGGTGCGTTGACTAACCATTTTTATACTCAATGGAATGAGGAGAGCGTGCCGCTTGCAAGGTAAGAGTAGACCGTCATTCCTATCTCCGAAAAAAGTCAATCTTAATTCGCGTGATAACCATCGTGGTATGAGCATCGCTCCAGTCGTATCAAGGCTGTCCACCATCCCTTTTTCAGTCACTACACATTTACTAATAAAAGTTACTGCGCCCGACGCGAGGGGCAAGTTTCGGCTGCTGAAGGAAACTTTGGCCACTGGCATCTGGGCAGATAGTGCTCATCAGTATTGGTTGGCAGACTATCTAGGAGAAGGAAAACTCCGAATACAAGCCATCCTAACTAAGAATGGGCTACCTTGTGTTCTTTAACTGTCCACATATAACTATGAACAAAACGAATTATAATGCTCGCTTCTTATGGTTATACGGCAGTGAAGCATTAGTCACTTTTGGTTTTTGTATGGCTGTGCATGATGATGATGATGATGATGATGATCCCTTTTTGGATATTTTTCTAATAGACAGTTTTATGAACAACACTCTTCCATACACTCTGGATGCAGGTTTTGAAGCACTCCCGGAGGTAGATGAGTCGATCTTGACTATGTAGACGATTATCGTAATTTTAGTTGACAATCAAAATTCTGCCCAGGCCACCTTGAATAGATTAACAGACGTTGTTCTGTCTTTCAGTATGGATTTCGCATTTTCCATACAAACATTTCTGGTCGCGTTCACGTCTACAACTAATGTAGGATACTTTTACAGGATCACTCACCACTTATTCTAACTTTGGACATTTTGGAGATTGTACCGTCCTATTATCCCACATTCTTCACCCAAATATATAGTGATTAAAGGGCGTAATACCGGCTCCTACTGATGAGTCCCCAGTAAGCACGAAACGAATGTGCATGAGATTATACTATCCGTTCATGCCGCCTTTGGTTTATCCTTCTGGTCACAACTGAACTAATTTGTTACTAGATTTGCAACACATAATACCTACTTGGACATTGTCCGCAGGTTTGCTCACGTTAGAAACTCTATCAGTATCTGAGGCAATATGTCTGACGACTTATGAGAATCGCGAAAGCTAGAGCAGTTTTGTCCAACCTTCGCTATTTATGGTGAAACGCGAGAATTTCACTCTACCTTCAATGTCGTGTTTACAATGCGTCTGTACGCGAAGTTTTATTATACGCTAGTGAGAATTGTCCCCTTGGAGATAATGATTCTAGACACTTACAGAGAATGGATCAGTTGTTTGAATTGCATAGCACATTTTGGTTACGAACAACGAATGACCATTGCCAAAATCCGTAGACGTATTTTTGATCGAACAGTGTCGGCTTTCTCTCATAAATCTAATAATCTGTGTGCATAAATTATTACTTTTGGCATTATTTACTTTTTTTTCTTTTATTGTTGTTTTTATTAAGATTTTATGCCAGTGAAATATTAGTTACTAATGGCTTTTGGATTGCTGTGCATGGTGATACATTGGTGTATTTCTTCTCTGTCGATTAAAATCGTTGGTAAATATTTACATAATGAAAATGACAGATTGATGGACTTTAGACGTTGTATCCACATGTAAAAATATATCAGTATATGAAGCCCTGAATTTTTACGGCCTTTTCTTTTTCGTTATCTGTTATTTATAAAAGGAATTAGGGTAATGACTTGGAACATTATGAAGATTGTCAGTATATGTATTAACTATAGTTTTCGTTCATTTAAGAATGAATTTTTTGAAGAATATTGTATCATTGGGACAGCCTTTATAGGTTCCACTCGAAAACATCTTTATGCCTTACATGTTGGCAAATATTTTAGATAAGAAACATCTGAATTTAAAATTTTGTCAAAGATCTTTGATGTTACATATGAGTTCTGGATTCTTGGCGACAAAGATATGGAAAACTTCTTAAACTTAACTAATTAAATGAGCCAGCTCCAATTTACGATTGAAACGGTCAGCGATTGAATTGGCGTTTTACAAGTCAAATTAATTTTTAATGCTCAGATAATAGAGATATTTAGAGGAGAGCTGTTTACTCTCAGAATATTCTTAATTTCGTGTGAAATCATATGTATTGAATCGAAAATCCGTATCTCAAAGTCATTGGCATTAAAACACATAGATTAACATAGATATTTGGTGTAATGTTAAGAAAATAAACATTTCGTGAGAAGTAATCAGTGCTAATGATTACTATCGTAGGTTAGTAGAATCGATGATGATGGACAACGTATGGAAATTTAACCCAAAGTCGAAGTACACAACATTCTACGGAGCACGAGGTCGTCGTATGGTCATTGTAGTACCACACCATAAACTAAGCAGAAAAGTAAAATCAATAGTATTGAAATACAGTATAAGACACGTTTTAAATCTCTTATCTGGGCAGTAATCTATAATCCGAAGGAGAAAATTGAACTCCTAGATACATTAGAAGTATTTACAGTGCAGTGAAAAGATTTATCTGATGCGTTTGGTTGACAACCGTCCTAATCAAGTTAAGAACAGGAGAACTTGGAGCTGAATGTCAAAGTAGGCGTGTTATTAGATCTGATATTGCACGTCATTCTGTGGAGGCGGCACACTTAACTGGGGTTTGTTTAGACGCATAGCGATATGCAGTTGTAACAGAACAGTGAGCTTTATTAAGGAATCTATTGAAATTAGATCAATAGATGATATGAGTATTACGTGTATATATATATATATATATATATATATATATATATATATATATATATATATATATATATATATATATGGAAATATCTCTGCTCCATTTGGAACTCGGAACTAACTAATTGTATGAATCGACTTTTTCACGAATCGAAATCAGAAACTAACTCCAGCAAAAGATTAAGGATATTTGGCTAAGTTCTGCCTAAATGGAGTTTTTTAAATGGACTACTGTATAATCAAGGATTTTCAGCACACTCTTCAAACAGAATATCCTTTATGTACATACATAATTGCATATCCTTTATGTACTTTTATTTTATTTTACCTATAATCTTAGGGTCATTATTGAATTTAACATTTATTAATGGACATTTGTGCTAATTAATCTTTTTGTTGCAATAACTTTTATCACTTGTCCTAATAAGATTTAATTAAATGTGTACTTTTATTACTTTTCTTCCATCCATCACCACGGATATGTCACCATTAATTACTTAATTTCATTCGGTCATAAATTATAAATATAGTCTTATGCGTGTACAGTGTGCATTGACATTTAATAACTTTGATGAATATCAAAGTGTATAAAATTATAACAAATTGAATACTTAGCAATTAAAGGCACCCATAAACGCAACGCGCGCCTATCTACTGAATCGTCATTAGCTTTTATGAGAATATCCAGTGATAACTATAAATGTAGGGGTTTAAATGAAATTGCACACTTTCCCTATTAGGTTCTCTTTATATAGTGTGATGAGTGTTGACTGAAAACAGTACGCGGATATTGGTTCTGGAAATTCTCTAATAAAAAGTGGAACTAGGTACAATCACTTGGTAGTCAGACCAAGAGTCAGGTAATGCATCCCTGTTGATAGTTTTGTTTGTTTCCTGTGAAAGGAGAGCCAAAACTGATTTAAATTTTCCGTATTAGTGGATGTGTGTGTGTCAAGCTTAAGGCGTAAATATGAAATTGCAGCTATTCGTGCATCGTTCTAAATTATTAATACGCCCTTCGTCTATGTGTAATGCAAAGTTTTCTACTTTCAATTGTTTTAACAAGTGATAATATTTTTTATCTGAGGATGTGCATAATGGGAAAGTTATTATTTAAATGACATTCTACATAGAAGTTATGCTAAAGCACCTGTTATTATTACTTTAAAGCTAAGTATTATGCTCACGTTTCTAAACTATTTTTTAGTATTGCGACATTTAAAATAAAATAACGTTTGAAAAAGATCAGTTAAGTGGAATATTATATGTATATATATAAGTGCATATTCGTTATATTATTATAAATTATTTGCGTGTACCAATACGGAATCTGTTATAAAATTGTCTCAAGTAATTGTCGATTCCTACTGTTTATCAGAACGTCATTTTGTATCGGACCTAAGATTTTTCGATTGCAATCGTGTCAATTGTGTTTTCTTTAAATTTGATTTCAATTGGTTATCTTTACCAAGTAGGGTATCGTTCGCGATGAAAAAAAGCTATATGCTGAGATTTCTTTCTGTTTATTGTGTGACGGGTATATGGAATTTGCTATTATTTGCACTCGGTTTTGACTCGCCTCTTTTTCACTTTAATCTGCCGCATGGTTTCTCCTACTTACACAGGATAAACGTGAAAATCATGGAATTTCATGAACTTGTGATATTTATTAGAGAATCATATACCTTGTTTTATTAGGAAATATGTTACCTCATGCACGAATTTACTTGAAAAAACGTCGGAATTTGTACGTAGCCTCGAATATCACACCATCAACATTGCCAACTCCGTTTAATTTCGGTTACGTTTGGTATCGATTTTGTTAAAATATTTCCTTCAAAATGTACATATTCGTTTCCCTACGCTTTGCATATCAACGTCAAATGCTTCGTGGATTTATTGCTTTCAAATTAGCCATTATAATTAAAAAAAGCTTATCGGATTTAAAATGTGTGCCTCATTTCTAAATACACATCTTTCTTCTTAAACTTACTTCCTTCTACAAGAAGGAAGAATAAGTTGTCAATTGCTTTTTAGATAAAAAAATATAATTGGCAATGAAACCGTCCTATTTTCCCACATTCATCACCAAAATATATGGTGGTTAAAGGGCGTAAAACCGGCTCCTATTGATGAGTCGTCTGTAAGCACAAAACGAATGTGCATGAGATTATACTTTCCTTTCATGCTACTTTTTGTTTATCCTTCTGGTCACAACTGAACTAATTTGTTACTAGGTTCGCAAAACCTAATACATACTTGCATATATATAGTTCTTCGCAACAAACAGTATTTAACTGTAATATATTGAATTGAATGATGTCATGCTTACCGCGAAATGTGATAACTGATATCGATCAAGGCCAGAGTGTATGGATTTACTGGAGTAACAGGTGTTCAGAAATTGTTGTAATTCTCAATTTCGGTGAACTTTAGCATAAATTGATATCCATCAGGTTGGTATCATGTACCGACTCGGAAACCATAGTGTTAGTACCATGTACCATTTCGGTACAATAAATGGTATCAGTTACTAACACAATAGCCATAGTGTTAGTATTCTTTACAGACTCGGTATATATATTATATAGTGTGAGTTAGCATTGAAGTCGCATTGTCGTTGACTTTAGATTATGTTAACTTCACTATTACAGGTTTACACATTCGTCTAGGAGATTGTACCGTCCTATTATTCCACATTCTTCTACCAAATATATAGTGGCTAAAGGGTGTAGTACTGGCTCCTACTGATGAGTCGCCAGTAAGCACGAAACGAATGTGCATGAGATTATACTTTCCGTTCATGCTGCCTTTGGTTTATCCTTCTTGTCACAACTGAAATAATTTGTTACTAAGTGCGCAACATCTTATACATACTTGCATATATATTAGTTCTCCGCAACAATCAGTATTTAACTGCTAAATAATGGCACTGTTGTTTACACCAAGATTGCAATCCTGATTTAAATAAATAATGTGAATGGTCGTCTGTGTACGGTGGAAGGGAAATTAATTTTCCTTTATAAATTTAACTAAACGTTGAGTTATTTGATCTATAAAATTTAGGAAATTCTTCCTAAATGATCTTATAGTATAGTAAATGGGAGATTTACTAAATTTAATATTACATCATTCGAAGTGGCTTCATTTGTTTCGTTTGTTAAACTTGTGAAGTGAAATGCAACTGATGAAGGCGTACGGTAAGTCTGGCCGAAATATTTTATTAAAAGAAAACTACTGGAACAATGAAAGCTGTTTTAGTCAAAACGCAAATCAGGTAATAAGCACGATACATTAATGCTTCTTTGCCGCATATCAATTGCCTTCAAAGCTATGTATGGGCTGTAAATGTACACTAGGTCGCCCATATTTCAATGAAAATATGATCTGCCTGTGTATCTGGACTTCATTTAACTTTTATTATAATCAAGGTTGCGGTCTTGATATAAACACCTGACTTACATATGTCGGTATAAACTAAGAATTGTATATTGTAGAAAAGGGCAATTTATCCAGTAGATCGGTTTCGTCCTTATTAGGAACTCATAATGTACTAGCCAGAATTTGCCGCGGACAGGACATTATGAGTTCCCAATAAGGACGAAACCGGTCTACTGGATGAATTGCCTTTTCTACACTATACTGACATATGTAAGTAAATAATGGGTCAGGTGTTTATATCAAGACCGCAAACTTGATTATAATAATTGTTATCACTACCCGCGCAACCAATGTTCGTTTAATTATATAAATGTTCATTTCAATACCACTTCCCCATGTAATGTGGTGTCTGTTCAGTAATGACAGATTGGGCATGGTTAGTTGGAACTTTGGGTCTAAATGGATGCCATATGAGCTCCACCTAAAGGAAAAATTGACTAACCAAGTTACATTAGTTGGTATATAACTGAAAATTGTGTGTAGTGTAGTGTGCGGCAGGATAGCTCAGTGGTTAGAGCACCAGATTCCGAAGCAGACGTGCCCAGGTTCGTATCCTGTCCGCGGCAAATTCTGGCCAGTACATGATGAGTTCCCAATAAGGACGAAACCGGTCTACTGGATGAATTGCCTTTTCTACACTATACAATTGTTAGTTTATACTGACATATGTAAGTAATTAATGGGTCAGGTGTTTATATCAAGACCGCAACCTTGATTATAATAATTGTTACCACCACCCGCGCAACCAATGTTCGTTTAATTTATTAAACTTTCTTAAAGATTGTACCACTCTTACAGAGACGTTTTCTTTTTTTCATTAACGTTTAACAGGTCATCGAATGCTCATGATCGACAAGACAGTGCACAGGTTATATCTAAAAGTAAGTTATCTGGAATTAAATATTCCTGAAGAATTGTGCCTCATCCTTTAAATTGGCGTGTCAATTTTTATTTTAAAAATTCTTCAAGCTATTTGGTATCTGAGTGAGTATTTTATTTCACACAGGATGAGTTAAGGTAAACCGGAATTGAGGATTACTGCAATAAAATGAAAATGAAAATGTTGTCGATCCTTCTACACGTGTTGGAAATTAATTTTAAAAATCGAGATATCACAGATAGGCGTGTATGTCAATCCATACGGTTTGCTTATATTTATTCTATAAATGTAAATTTAGAGTACACACACACCTGTGTGTGTATAGGTGGTTATATGTGTGTGTATTTTCGCGTATACATTTTAGTATAAGAGAATAGATATTAAGGCCGGATGTTGGGGCAAAGAAGAAAAATACTTCAGGAAGTAAAATAAATATAAATATATCTGTTTTGTATGAGGATATCATATATACCACAAGTTGCTTTTTCTTTGTGTATGGTGTCAACCCTGAAGATGGAACTGGAAATGAAGACCGGAAATTTTGAAAAATAATCGGAAAACATTGTTTCACGTACAATTTCATAATAAAACTGATTAAAAACGGCTTTAAAGTGACGGGATCGGGGATAACCATTAATCAATGCAAATAAACAAGCAGTGCATCTGTAAATGTAAAGGAAGCCGGACTTTACCCACCTATGAGTGCTATCAGTTGTCCAACGGTAGGTCTCAGCGTATATTACATGAACCATAAAGCCTATTCAAATTGTGTGCAAAATAGGTACAGAATTCAAGTTTGCATTTTCATATAATTATCGCAATAAACAATATTGAACAAATGGATTAACTGCTCGTAGCTAAGCTTGCTGTATTACCGGAGATAAGCGTCCCAGTTTATTTGCGTCTACACACAGCTGGCAAAAAGAACAAAATTTTTGTTATAGCCGCACATTTAGTCTACAAAACTATACACTCCATTCCAGGGAGAGATCCATGTGTTTTCAAAGTGAGCAATGTCAAGGTCTTTGCATTGCGGAAGCTGTCAGTTACGACGTACTCCTCTTCACATTTAAATAAACAAGTGAAATTTATGCTGGCAGCGAATATACATTAGTCGTTTGTGTGTGTGTGTGTATGTTGTGCGCAGGCACGTACGCACACGTGTCTGCATTTCCTCAGGTATCTTTTCCGGTTGTTTTGGAAAATTACAAAAGGTAATCTATGCTGTTTTCAAAAATTAACCTCATATAGGGCCAGCTATTTCAATCAAGATGAAATCTGGCGAGAAATTGTTCTATGCTGCTATGATTTGATAAGCAAGGTAATAAGCAGTTTACGCTACAAATACAAAGCAATAAATTTTAAAAGAAATATGCTGCATGACAGGGAGTAAATTAATTACCTTTTCCTCGTTGGGCGCCACAAGGTGTTTGCATCCACTGTCCGACTGATTGATACATAGACAACTGATCCATTATTTACAAACATTTGTCAGTGTAAACTAGGCATTGTTTAGTGTAGAAAAGGCAATTCATCCAGTATTTACCTTTTCCTTGTTGTGCGACTCAAGGTCTTTGCATCCTCTGTCTACCTAACTATTCTAGATATATCGACTTCCTTCTTCGGAAATCTTTTTCAGTGGAAAGCACATCCAACAAACAATTTGACAATCAATATGTCAAGTGGAAAATTTAGTTTAAACTGTCTCATTTATACTTATTGTTGGATCTCTTAAGCATAACTGTCTTTTCACTAGGTGAGTGTATGTCAAAATTGTTTGTGTAATTTTCTGCATGTGTACACTCTTAGAAATTAAATTTCAAAGATTTATAACAAATAATTATGACTCACTAGATAAGCGTACGCCATGCATGTGTGTATGTGTTCTCGTTTGTTTTGGATTGGTGAGTAATAAATTACTGCATGCTTACACTCATCCCAGTTAAATTACAGCGATTTAACAACATCTGACGATTCACTAGATACGCGTACGCCACGCCCGTGTGTGTATGTGTATGGACGTTTGCATAAGACTGAGAAATAATCTGTTACATATAATTAGCGGCACGTGTATCACTTATTCAAGTGAAACTAAAATTATAAATGTCATATCCTATTTGTCCACGTCAGACCTATTTTTGCACTTACTTTATTCAATATATCCTAATTCATTTTCGGATTATCTTATAATTTAATCCATGATAAATTGTTATCTTATCTTATCTATTATCATACGTTCTTCTGGTAGTGTGTCGCCTTTTAACAAAAATTTACGTTTTTTGAGGGAAAATGGCAACTTTTCGTTGCACTTACTATTATCTTTCCTTAGCAGGCAATTTTCAAATTTTTATTTTTATTTTAACTTTCAATCCCATTGAAATATTTTATTATTGTCTAATTTAATTTTATTAACTCTTAATAATTTACTATGAAAATTATACGCCCGTGTATTCACTGTATCTTGCCCCCTCTTTACCGGCATTCCAATCTTAATTACTTCATTTAGGAAAGTAAGTGTAAAAATAGGTTTGCCATGTGTAAAAAGGATTTGAAATTTATCATTTTAGTTTCACTTGAATGAGTGATACACGTGCCACTAATTTTATGTAACAGATTATTCCTCAGTCTTAGTCAAACGCTCACATACATACACACTCAGGCGTGGCATACGATTATCTAGTGAATCGTCAGATGTTGTTAAATCGCTTTAATTTTGACTGGGATGAGTGTACACGTGCAGTAATTGATTACTCCCCAATCAAAAGCAAACAAGAACACACACGCAAACATGGCGTACGATTATCCAGTGAATCCTAAGTATTTGTTATTAAATTACTGTAATTTAATTTCGGTTAGTGTACAAATGAAGACACATAAAGAAACCAATTTGACATATACTTACCTAGTGAAAAAAACAAGTTATACTTAAGAGATCTAACAACGTGACAATATTGATTGTCAAATTGTTTGTGTGATGTGCTTTCCATTGAAAAAACTTCCGAAAGACGAAGTTTAAATATCTGGAATAATCAGGTGGAGGCAAACACCAAGAGCGCCCAACAAGGAAAAGGTAATGAATACATAGCAATGCCTGAAACGAAACTGAATCATATTAGACGATATTGTAGCACTTTTACTATGTCTATTTAACTGATTTACTGGATAGCTATAGCCCAAATTATTAGAGCTATGTAAATATAGTATTACTTCGTCAAGTTCAAAAATGAAAATTAAGCCACATCGTGCTATAAAAAGCCCCATGTTAATGTCAGTGCGCTGGACGTCTTATTATGTCAATCTTACTTAAATAGAAAAAAGTTAGGAAACTTGAACAGAGTTTAGGTTTCTTAAATATTGTACATTTTATTCATTGTTTAATTTTAGGTGTACTACTATAAGTACTACTAATACTGCGACTAATAGCCGTCTTTCTAGACTTCAAGGGTGCATTTGATTCGGTGGATCGCAATGTTTTATACCATATCTTGTCGAAAAGCGGTGTGCCCACAAAATTTGTTAATATTATACGATCTCTCCACACAAATACTTCTGGTCGCGTAAGGTCTACAAAGAATTAACGCTTAACTTCACAACCAGCAGTGGTGTTCGTCAAGGTTGTCCACTTTCCCCATTTTTTGTTTAATTTTGTAATCGATGCTATTATGAACAACAATCTCTCACACATTCAGGACGCTGGAGTTGAAGTTCTCCCGGGAGATAAACTAGTCGATCTTGACTATGCGGACGATATCGTACTATTATTCGACAATCAGCATGCTGCCCAGACCACCTTAAATAGATTAACAGACGTTGTTCCGTCTTTCGGTATGAAATTCGCACCCTCTAAATGTAAGATACTGTTACAGGATCACCCACCACTCACTCCAACGTTGCGACTGCAGAATGAAGATCTAGACATAGTCGACAGGTTTACATATCTTGGGAGCTCTATCAATAACGTAGGCAATATGTCCGACGAGGTGAGAATACGGATCGCGAAAGCTAGAGTAGCTTTCTCGAACCTTCGTCATTTATGGAGAAACGCGAATATTTCACTTTGCCTTAAAGGTCGTGTTTACAATGCATCTGTACGCGCAGTCTTACTATACGCTAGTGAAACTTGGCCTCTTAGAGTTGATTTGAGACGCTTACAGGCATTCGATCATCGTTGTTTGAGAAGTATATCACATGTTGGTTACCAACAACGAATAAATAACGTTGTCATTCGTAGACGTATTTTTGGATCTGACAATAAGAGATCGTCGTAAGAAAAACCAATAAGGCTCCATCAACTTCGTTGTCTCAATCAAGTTTTGCGTATGCCTCATTTCGATCGCCCAGTAGAGCTCTGTTGTCTCATTCAAAGCCAAATTGGCGTAAGAAACAAGGTGGGCAGATTTTGGCATGGCATAAACTGTTGAAGTCACTTTCATCTCAATTATGTAGTATAGGACCCACTCATCTGCCAGGATGTGATCCTCGTACTCATCATAGTTCTTGGTTATAAACCCTGAGCGATATGGCATCGAATCGAGCTTAGTGGCGATCTTGTTGCAGATGTCTAGTAGAATCATTTTCGTAACTTTCTTTTCTTAGTAGGGCAAAGTTAGTTGCGAGGTTTGGTTTGTTTATGACGTGATACAGTGAAATCCGCAAGGAAGCTGTATTGCTGATGTCGCCTTGCCCGAATGCTAACTTGGCCATAATGGTGTTGTGGAGAGGTTTAGTTGCCTCATTTCTGTGAGTTATCCTGATAAATTTACTCATAGTAGCAAGGTATTCCTTCTCTCTCTGTCTCTCTCTCTCCCTCTCTCTCTCGCAAATCTCACTAATAAACTCACTTAGATACTTTTTTTCACTCCTTATGGTTATATAGCAATGAAACATTAGTCAATTTTTACTTTTGTGTGGCTGGACATGATGATGATGATGATGATGATGATGATAATGATAATGACTAATACCAAAATGTGCAACAGTTCTGTCTAGCCAGTGATAATTTATACTGACCAAAAACAGAGATTATGGATTTTCTGGAGTATCAATTTTTCAGTCGTAGTTACAATACTCAATTTTTATAAGGTTTGGCATAACTTGAAATCTATTGTGTTGGTGCCATGTACCGACTGGGCAACTTTAGTGTTGGTACTACGTACCTTTTCGGCAAATATAATGTTGGTATCAGGTACTGACACAATAGCCATAGTTTCGATACCATATACAACCTTGGTATATATATATATATATATATATATATATATATATATATATATATATATATATATATTCATTGTACCCTTTTTATGTGCAAAAACAAAAAGAAATTTTATCAGATATAAGAAAATTTTCTTTCGCATGGTCTTCTCAAATATCTACTAATGAACATATCTTTATATATAAATTGGAAAGCAAAACAAGATAGAAATATGTGAACATAGAGAGTGTGAAAAATAGAAACCAATCAAATTGCGTGCGTCACATCCAGTTCAAGCTCAATGCTTGTACGTGCTTCTTCTGCTTACAAAAATCCGGCTGCAATTTGTTTATCCATAAGGCTTCGTATGTGGCTAGCTCCCTTTTGTTTTGCATTTAGTAATTACTTTGAATGCTACGTCTGGAGAACATACGTGCGATGTTTCGATGATGTGTTGCGCAATAGCAGACGTGTATTCACCATTTGATTTAAAACAGGCGTTCAAGTTGCAATGTTCTCTCATTCGAGTAATTAACCGTCTGGTCGATCGGCCTACGTAAGTTGATCGACAACTTGCGCATGTATATTGGTAAATAATATTTGATATCGACATTAACGGCTGTTTCTCTTTGATTGCTGGTAAAGGCAAGTGTGTTACCCTAAATAACACTCGTAGTTTGGCTGCATTAAATGTGCGTGTCAATGCTGCTTCAACTTTGTTTTTTGCCATTCGGGAAACTGCATCCCCTTAAATGGGATGTTTAGGTAGACGGTTTTCTTCTCTGGCCCATAGTACGTCTGTTTCTGGTTAACTCCCCTTTTAATAATTGATTCAATTAATTGTCTGGGATAACCATTAGACATTAAATCGTTAATTGCTTTATTATATTCATTTTCTTTAGAATCTTGATTAACCAACCTGTCAATTCTTGAGAAGCAACCACGAACTGTTGATAATTTATATTGAAATGGCACAAAACTGCTGTGATGCAAATTCTGTGCAGACCATGTTGGTTTATGGTAAATTGTTCTGTTTAATTTACCATTAGTTTCTTTCTTTAACAGTACATCAAGGAAAGGCAGACAGTCATCTTTCTCGTGCTCTGACGTGAAGCCGATATTCTTATGTGCTTTGTTGAAACTTTGAAGCAATGTTCGTGATTGCGACCTGTTCTTAAGTACAAGAAATATATCCACGTACTGTATATATTGAGCACATTTACTTAAGTCACTCTTTAATGATGTATTTTCTAAGTGCCCTAGAAAAATCTCAGCCAACACTGGAGATAAGGGGCTTCCCATTGCGACACCCTCTGTCTGTTTGTAGATGCTTCTATTAAAACGATATCGTACGTCTTTCGTGCATAATAAGATAAGCTTGCGTAGAGTGTGAGAAGACCATGCGAAAGAAAATTTTCTTATATCTGATAAAATTTCTTTTTGTTTTTGCACACACAAAGAATATATATATATATATATATATATATATATATATATATATATATATATATATAGTGAGTTGACTTTTATGTCACATTGCCAAAGACTTTATATGAAGTTAGCTCTACTACTACAGGTTTACACATTCGTATAGGAGATTTTACCGTCCAATTGTCCCACATTCCTCGCCTAAATATATAGTAGATATAGGGCGTAGTACCGGCTCCTACTGATGAATGGAATGCGCACATGAAAGTATACCTTTCGTTCATGCTGACTTCGGTTTTTCCTTCTGGTCCTATTGGAACCAATTTGACACTAGGTGCGCAAATCTTTATATTCAATTGAATATTTATTAATTCTCTGCAAAAAACTGTATTTCATTTTATTGTTATGTCAAGTTCAAAAGTAAAAATACTGCGACATCGTGCTTGAATAAGCCTCGTGTTAGTGTCAGTGTGCTGGACGCCTTCGTCTTACGATCTACCTTAGATACTAATGTTTTGTTGCTTACCCTGAAATGCATTACATTTTATTTATTGCTTTATTATAGGCGGTCTACTATTATTACTACTTCGAATACCAAATTATATAACAGTGCTTCTCTTAGCCGATGATAATTGATATCGATCAAAGCCAGAGTGTATGGATTTTCTGGAGTAACAGGTGTTCAAAAGCGAGTTTTAGTTCCTAATTTTGGTGAAATCTGGCATATCTGGAAATCCATTGTGTTGGTACCACGTAGCTCTTCGGCTAACGTAGTCTTGATATCATATGCCGACTCGGCAACCGTAGTTTTGGTACTCTTTAGGGGCTCGGTATATATATATATATATATATATATATATATATATATATATATATATATATATATATATATATATTATGTATAGTTGTCGGCTTTGAAGTCGTATTTTCAAAGACTTTATATGAAGTTAGCTATACTACTGCAGGTTTACACATTCTTATAGGAGATTTTACCGTCCAATTGTCCCACATTCTTCACCAAAATATAAAGTTGGTAAAGGGCGTAATACCGGCTGCAACTAATGTGTCGCCAGTAAGCACGATAATAATGTGCACGAGTTTATATCATCCGTTCATTCCGACTTTGGTTTATCCTTCTGGACATATTTGAACTAATTTGCTATTAGGTGCACAGCACCTAATACACCATTCTACCACGATATTTGTCGCACGAATAACAATTGTCTATTTTGAAGATAGGCATGCTAGTCAATTCGCATTAAGATACCGACAATTTATTCTCATTCAAGGTAGTCCGAAAAGAGATTAGTTATCGCTCTATGACTTGTACCGCGACCACCCTTAAATAAGGACAGAATATGAGCATGCTGACCTGTTGATCTGCGCTGTTTAAAAGATAGGATTGCATTCTTTACTATGTGCGGTCGGGGAAATGTTAACGGAAAGGCGGGTGTCAAAAATATTTTATCCGCTCATAAACAACTTTCTAGCATTCTTGTGCATAATAGACACGCTGTTTAATTTGGTTTTCCTCGGAGGCACATTAGCTCTTTTTTTTGCAACATATAAGCCAACGCGCATCCTGTGCCTTCTGTGTGCAAGGCCTACGTTTTATGTCACATTGTTATGTCGTGTATATAGCACGGGGAATTACACAATGTAGAATCTGCTCTGAATGACGTCGCGTAACGTGTAAATTTATGTACACTGTTTGCCTTCGCTTTTTACGCACAATTTTACTTTTTCATATTTCCATGCATCAGCTGAGTCTAGAAATGCTATTTCTGATGAGCGGCACACGGCCTCCAGTCATTCAACTGTAGCGGCAGTGACATATTCCGAGTCAAGCTCAATGGATGAAAAAGTGGCCGTATGTGGATATGATGTTATGGCCGATAAGCCGCAATACTCACTGTGTTACAAAAAGTCGCAAAATCAGGCTGGATCACCTGAACCATTTTTGCTTTCATCGGCAACATCTTTTCTAGGTGAGGAATTATCAGGAACTCTGTCTTATTTGCTGATCGACTCAAAACCAAATTGTTCCTTCCAGTCGGATTACAGTCGAAGAAACCTCCAATCGGGAAATATTCGTGCATTTTCTACAGAGTCTGAACAAGATTCGACTAAGGACAAAGCTTTACTGGCAAATTTGCCCTTGTCCTCGAGTGGTCATGGGCAGCTTTCGTGTGGCGACAATGAATCTCGATTTCGTGGCCGTAATGGATATTCGCCGGCTTCGGGTGCACATAACCAAAACAACGCGGAAGGCGGTTTGAATGAGTGCCAAACGCGCACGGATAAGCGTGCCAACAACCATCGGAGTAGTCCCGGTCGCGCGGTGCCTTTGCACGCTCTGAATACATTTCCAACCGTTATACGGTCTGCATTGCAGAGCGTCGAAGGTGCTACTGGTCATGATGATGTTGCCAAAACTCAAACACCTGTCAGCATATCTGAGCAGACTTTTGACCGCGTCAGTCCTAACCAAAAGTTGAATAGCGCGGCTACCAACAGTGTCTGCACTCTTAATGGGAAATATAGTAAGTTTCCTTTCTATGTTTTGGTTTTCCATCTTTGTAGCTAATTAACTTTTGAGTGATATACTTTAACCACCTGATTATTGGTGCTGCACATCACTGTCACAATTGCTCACAAAATTTCAGTTCTCCACATTTCAATTCTTACGAGCGTTGTCTACTCGTTAATCACTCATTTGCTGCACATGAAAACGAAGTGTCTGGTGTTTGTCAACTGTTTACTGTTGTTCAACTTTTGTCTAGGAATTGTTTTGTCGTTGAGAAAATGTGAATTTACTCGTTTCTTTAAGCCCCAAACACGTCCTGACGGTAGGTTTGCTATTTTGTTCGAAGACTGATTAAATATAATGGGATTGATGCCGACTTCAAGCACGCGAACTGGATTCAAATTATTTTGTCATCACCCGCGCAATCATCGACTATTTAATCTACTTATTTTGCTTTTTAATTTGCAGTGAAATTTATTCGTTAATGTTTTGGTGAATATGAATATGTTGAATGAATGCCATTTCTTCATATTATGAATGAGAAGATTAATCTTGGGGTGTGACGAGCCCTATAGAGAGTTAAAAAACTACATTTGTGCTAACACGTTGTAGGATTGTGGTTTTGTGGATAGTGCAGAAAACGGATTGAATTTTGTGACTGTGTAATTTGATTTTTTTTCTTTTAATAAATTGATTTCGTTAGGCGTTTTATTTGCACATCTAATATTTTTTTCCTGGGTCGGGTGTTTATTCCTATGGCTCATTCATGACAGAAATACAGTTTGGTTAGTCCATATATTAACACATTAGATTAAATACTACTTGTTGCGGAGAACTAATATATATATATATATATATATATATATATATATATATATATATATATATATATATATATATATATATATATATATATATATATATATATGCAAGTATGTATTAGAGTGTTGCGAACCTAGTAACAAATTAGTTGATTTGTGACTAGAAGGATAAATCAAAGACAGCATGAACGGAAAGTGTAATCTCATGCACATTCGTTTCATGCTTATTGGCGACTCATCAGTAGGAGCCGGTATTAAGCCCTTTAACCACTGTATATTTGGGTGAGGAATGTCATTTGCCAGCATTAGTTCATTGGTTTTTATTTTTATTAACTTAACATAGTACTTAAGTACTACATGTATATAGTTGAAATACACATTTCTCGATTAATAATGCATTGTCCTGGCTCTATTGTCTATACTGCCCTCGAACCTATTCATGATCGGCGTGACGTTTCGTGATCTGGTCAGGTTACCGATATTCTTGGCTCAGTTGTTAGAAAAAGAGATTCCGAAGCAGACGTGTCCGCGGAAAATTCATGACATTACGTTCCCAAAGAGAACAAAATCGGTCTTCTAGGTGAAAATCCTCTTCTGCATTATGCTATGCTCAATTTATACTAGCAATTTTTTTATATAATTTTACTGGTGTTTACATCAAGTTCGCAATCTTGGCTTAATTTATTAATTCCTATTTTGGTGATGTTCTTTTTTAGTTTGCGAACAACATCATAAAACCTTATTCCACCTAAATGTGTGTGGCTTTGCTTTAAAATTAAAATATTTTTGTCGCCACTACTGCTGATCGAATGGCAATTTGCTATCATCACAAATTCGCCTAGCGTAAAAATATTTTCCTGATTTTTAACAATTGCATAGTAGGTTTGACGTACCCATTAATTAGGTAGCTGGTATATACGCTTGAGTTTTTGCCTTCAGTCAACTATTTTCCACTTCGCCTTAAATCCATTCTATGCTTTTCCGACTATTCAAGGGCAATTAAACGCTGTCAACTTGAACCATTTTTAGTAAGTTTCGAGACTAATGCCG
>JAQBSW010005726.1:0-54938 GCA_029291075.1 Eudiplozoon nipponicum | reverse complement strand
TTCACAACTAAAAGATTCTAAAATTGGTTTTCTAATAGCTTCTTAATTCATAAAAACCGGAAATCTAATTGCTTTGAAGTTTGATTTTTTAATTAATTCTGTTGGATAATTACAGGTGCTAGTAAATTAGACAACACCTTTGAAAAACTGAGTTTAAAAAATACTCATAACAGATGGTTCGCAGCTTTTATTTCCAAGCAAAATATTAAATAATTTTAGATTGCCGAAGCTGTCGTGTTATTACATTTGTGAAACCAAAAACAGAAATTTGCTAATGAACTTAATGTACATGTGTTAATATTGTGTGTCATCTATGCTTCTCTATGAGTTCATGTGCGTATGATTACATGAATGTGTGTGCCCGTACATGGGTTTATAAAAAATATATTGAAATACAAAACAAAAACGAAAATGTAAACTTGGAGATAGTGTGAAGTAAGCGACCAACCAATCAATTGTGTGCATAACCTCCAGTTCAAACTCAACGTCAAACCACACCTTTTCTGTTTGAACACAGCCATAAAAGCATAAAACGGTAGCATGATTTGTGCAAGCCAAACGGTTAGTAGGCCCTTACTTAACATTCTCTCCATGTTTACATTTTCTGTTTTGATTGGCCTTTTAATATATATATATATATATATATTCCCCTGTAGATACTTGAGAAAAGTATGAGATAGAAACAGATCTGGTATCTGATTGAAATTTTTTCTTGGGCAATCGGATCTCCTATAAAATATCACATGAGCCCGACGACGGCACCATGACTCGGCGTGTGTTCCCCGCCACAAAAGGGTTCAACAGCCACAGGATTACATGGACTCCTGGACAGTACCCCGTACTTCCGAATGGCGAATGAGCTCTCAACAGCCACCGGCAACCATGCAACTTACTGCTGCCTTGCAGACTGCGCTTGGATGTGCAAAGGCTAGAGGTGCGTCCTCGATCAAAAAGCCGAGTGGTGAGGGGACACCACTTGTACCAAATTCCCAAGAAACTCCATGAAAATGGAGCCGGCTTATCCTCCAAAAGGAGTCAGCCGCAGTAAAGTAAAGTAAAGTATATATATATATATATATATATATATATTTTATTAGAATAAAGACACATTAATAACAAAGTAGATAATGTCCATTTATGTCGAGACTACTACTTTAAATTCTTTCATTTATATTCACCCTGGGTTTTTATTGTGATTATGGTGTGGAAACTAGTCTGCCACGATTTTCTAATTATTGTTTCAGCTGTTTAGTAAGTTTATATGCGTATGTGGCTGTGTTTGTCTGTTTTCAGACATATATAAAATTACGAATACATATAAACTTGCGAATTAACTCAAACAAGAAATCGAAATAAAATCGAGTCAGACTAGTTGCTACCCACATAATCGAATGACAATCCTAGATGATTATAAATGAAAAAATTGTAAATTGATGTTTAGTAGTCTCGAAAAAATGGTCATTATCCACTTTGTTATGTGTGATATTTTTAAATAAGAAATATACAGTATAATATTCAAAAGCAATGGACATTATATATATATATATATATATATATATATATATATATATATATATATATATATATATATGCGATTTTATGTGTATTTATGCAAGTATGTATTAGGTGTTGCGAACCTAGTAACAAATAAGTTCAGTTGTGACCAGAAGGATAAACCAAAGGCAGCATGAACGGAAAGTATAATCTCATGCACATTCGTTTCGTGCTTACTAGTGACTCATCAGTAGGAGTCGGTATTACGCCCTTTAACCACTATATATTTGGGTGAGGAATTTCGGATAATAGGACGGTACAATCTCCTAGACGAATGTGTAAACCTGCAGTACTGAAGCTAACATCATATAAAGTCTCGACAATGCGACTACAATGCTAACTCACTCTAAATAATATATATACCGAGTCTGTAAAGGATACTAACACTATGGCTATTGTGTTAGTAACGGATACCAACATTATAGTACCGAAATGGTACATGGCACTAACAATATGTTTTCCGAGTCGGTACATGGTAACAACATGATGGATATCGTTTTATGCTGTTGTTCACCGAAATTGAGAATTACAACTATTTCTGAACACCTGTTACTCCAGTAAATCCATACACTCTGGCCTTGATCGATATCAGTTATCACATTTCGCGGTAAGCATGACATCATTCAATTCAATATATAACAGACTCGGATATATATATATATATAATATATATATATATATATATATATATATATATATATTATAGAGTGAGTTAGCGTTGAAGTCGTATTGTCGTAGACTATATGATGTTAGCTTCACTATTGAATGTTTACACATTCGTCTAGGAGATTGTACCGTCCTTTTATCCCACATTCTGCATCCAAATATATTGTGGTAAAAGGGCGAAATAGCGGCTCCTACTGATGAATCACCAGCAAGCACAAAACGAATGTGCATGAGATGAGAATTTCCGTTCATGCTGTCTTTGGTTTATCCTTCTGGTCGCAATTGAACTAATATGTTACTAGATTCGAAACACCTAATACATACTTGCATTAATATTAATTTTCCGCAACAAACAGTATTTAATTGGATGTATACTTGTTTGTGTATGTGGATATTGTATTTATGGAAGTGTTTTAATTGTACATTCTCAGGTGACACGAGGTATCATAAAAATTGATGGCTGACAGTATATGTGTACGTTTCAGCTAGAAATAATTCTAAGAGCTTTGCCAAGTATAACGACAAAGGTCTAACAAACTTTAATTTTATAACACACAGAATACGTTTTTGCTCAAACACATTCTGATTGCATGTTTACCTGCAATTACATTTTGGATAACCGAACATATTTATGTGAGCTTAATGTAAGAGAAAGAAGATAAGGGGATGGATGAAGAGTTTAGAATGGGATTGATGTGTTATTACATTAACCATTTAATGTGGTTATAATTTGTAGTAAGAAGGTAACGAAAAATAACACCAGGTTACCCATTCTCATTTGGGTTGAGCCTGCATATATGACCTCGCCTGTGGAATGTACGGTAGTGGAACCAAGCCACAAAATCAACGATTATGTCCGGGGTTCAGTTTTGAAAGATACGCGTACGACATAAAGAATGAAAATTATGATTAGGCAAACTAAATAGTCTGGTCGATGGTGTAGGACAGGTTTATCGTCCAGAATAGGGTTCAAATGTTCATCACAGTTCTTGGGTAGACACCCGACACGATATAGCAATGAGTCATGCTCAGTGACAATCTGTTAGCAGACTTGTAGTAGATTCATCTCATTATTATTCACGTCAGCTCATTTTAAAAGGTTTCGCTGTATGATTATGTCGTGCCATGATACAATAGAATGAAAATCGCCGGGAGGTTTTACTGTCGATATCTAATACTTTCATTTTCTTACTTGGCCCGGTGTGCATATCCTGTCAGGCGATAAAAGAGACCTCGGTTCGGTGTCTTGCTTAGGCATTTGTTTCTGTTTACGCTAGACGCACACTCCCTTTAATCCATATCGCTTACAGATACATTTAATTAAAATGCAGCATTAAAGCTTCAGTAACTTCTGACAAGAATGTGTCCAGGCACAGGTAAAAATTAACCTCAGATAATAAATAAAATTGACTTTTGTTACGTCGGTATTGTGCAGAAGCTTTTCTTCGATACATGGTGAGTCACTGTTTCGAGCTTCGATAACTGTCCTAGTTACTACTGACAAGTTGCAGCTTGACAACAGAGCAGGTCTAGATGTTCAAATCATTACAATAAGTTTGCTTACCTGAGATAAACACAAACTCAAATTTTTCCACAGCTTAACAAATCTGCCGTCCCTCTTACACACCCACGCGTTTCAGCCTTGCATGATCAACATCGGAGCACGTCGACAAACTGACTAACGAGAATCTAATTACAATGTAAATATAATTTATGTAAAATTAGATATGCGGTTCCCTTCCCAAGTAGTCTTTAACACATTGTAATCGACTGGAGATGTCGACAGCACAAGTCTTATGCAATCACGTACTTTAACTATCTCCAGGTTTTGGCATATTTGTATAATTTATACAATCGAACAATCATTGATTACGCCAGAGAAGGCAACACTTCTTTAATCAAGTTTGTGTACTAAAGATAAAAACAATCACATTTTACTTATACATTAGCAAAGAATTACGAAATAACCGTCGGTTTGCCGTCGTGCACAGGTGATCACTATTGAATGTTTAAACGACTGACTATGTTGTGCGACAGAATAAATTAAAAAAATTACCTGATCTGTGTTTTAACTGACGCAGTTGTTTTGTTTCAGTAGTTTTCTTTCTTTAACACAATGTTTCGGCTGCCTTTATCGGCGACCTTCTTCAGTTGGTCCATCCTCACCAAGTTTTAAAAAATCTCCTGATAGGCAATTATCTTAATTTTTCTTTCGGACCCTCATTTTATTTTAACTTAATATCTCAGATAACCTAATTATTTCTACTAACTTTTGATGACTTACCTGTGCATTAGTTTACTGCTAGTGTATTTGTGTTACTTTGCCTCTTCCCCTAACCACGGATGGCAAATTTAATAACGTCACTTCATATGGTAAGAATAAAATATTTTTACTGACGCATGCAAAGGGAATTGATATTAAATCATTTAGTTTAACTTTTATGAGTGGGCAAATCCATGATGCACTATTTAACCGGATGCTTAACGATTATAGACACACACACTCTTATATGGCGCACAATTTTCTAGTGAAACGCCAGTTATTAATAAGTAAAAATTAATCTGTTCAAACGAAATTTTGTACCGTCCTATTATCCCACATTCCTCACTCAAATATATTGTCGATAAAGGGCGTAATACCGGCTCCTACTGATGAGTCGCCAGTAAGCACGAAACAAATGTGCATGAGATTATACTTTCTGTTCATGCAGTCATTGGTTTTATCCTTCTGGTCACAACTGAACTAATTTTTTACTAGGTTCGCAATACCTAATACATACTTGCATTTATATTAGTTCTCCGCAACAAACAGTGTTTACCTGTTATATATTGAATTGAAGGATGCCATACTTACCGCTAAATGTGATAACTGATATCGATCAAGGCCAGAGTGTGTGGATTTACTGGAGTAACGGGTGTTCAGAAATAGTTGTAATTCTCAATTTCGGTGAACTGTAGCATACAATGAAATCCATTGTGTTGGTACCATGTACCACGCGGTAACCATAGTGTTAGTACCATGTAACTTTTCGGTACAATAATGTTTTTATCGGTTACTAACACAATAGCCTTAGTGTTGGTTTCTTTTACAGACTCGGTATACATATTATATAGAGTGAGTTAGCTTTGAAATTGTATTGTCGAGACTTTGTATGATGTAAACTTCACTAATACAGGTTTACTTATTCGTCTAGGAGATTGTAATGTCCTATTATCCCACATTCTTCATAAAATATATAGTGGTTAAAGGGCGTAATACCGGCTCCGACTGATGAGTCGCCAGTAAGCACGAAACGAATGTGCATGAGATTACACTTTCCATTCATGCAGTCTTTGGTTTATCCTTCTGGTCACAACTGAACTAATTTTTTACTAGGTTCGCAACATCCAAATACATCCTTCTATATATATTAGTTTTCTGCAATAAACAGTATCTAAATTTATCACTTGTTTTTTTACTTGCTTATAGTTGGTGTGATGAGCAGACTTTTAAGGAAGGCCATCGGAAATTAGTATCGAAATAAACAGTTGAAAAATGTGAGCATCGACAGTTTATCCTTCTTGCATTGTTGATGAAATCAAATGTACTGCCTTACATAGCATGCCTAGTTTAGCTACATTGCATGTACGTGTTAACCACGACCCTACTTGCTTCAGCGCTATGCAAAAAACAGCGTCCTTCGAAAATATGCCGTGTAAATCGGAACATAAAATAAGCAATGCTAAATGAAGCGCCAACCGTTTTGGAAAAGTTAAATAGATGAACGCCCAACCATTTAAATGCACCTACTCCAGTTCCGTCTCGAGGTCAGTGCATGGCTTTCCGAATTGCATAAATCTGTCTCAAATTTATCCACAGCCATCCATATTATGCCAAATCAGCTCCATTCTTTATTTAGTAATTACCTAATCCAACTAGGTCCGCCAAAAATAGTTGTCACGTACTATTCTAACATGCCCTAAGAAGAAGGAAAGAAAAAACGAAGATGAACGTCGCCCTTATCTACGTTGTGCGTAATCATACGTGCCCAGGTTCGAGCACTTTTACGTGGCAAATTCTGGCCAGTACGGGATGAGTTCCCAATAAGGAGGAAACCAGTCTACCGGATTAATTGCCTTTTCTACACTATAAAATTCTTTGTTCATACTGACATATGTAAGTAATTAATGGGTCAGGTGCTTATATCAAGATCACAACCTTGATTATAATAATTGTTATCACCGCCCGCGCAACCAATGTTCGTTTAATTATATACACTTTCATTTCAAAAACACTTCCCCATGTAGTGTGGTGTCTGTTCAGTAATGACCGATTTGGGATGGTTAGTTGGAACTTAGGGTCTAAATGGATGCCATATGAGCCCCACCTAAAGGAAAAAAAGACAAATCAAGTTACATTAGTCAGTATATAACTGAAAATTGTGTGTAGTGTAGTGTGCGACAGGGTGGCTCAGTGGTTAGAAAAACAGATTCCTAATCATGCGTGCCCAGGTTCGAGCCCTGTACGTGGCAAATTCTGGCCAGTACATGATAAGTTCCCAATAAGGACGAAACCGGTCTACTGGATGACTTGCCTTTTATACACTATACAATTCTTAGATTATACTGGCAAATGTAAACACATAATGGGGCAGGTGTTTATATCAAGATCAAAACCTTGATTTAAATATGGGTACCAAAACCATATATGCCTAGTCGGTACATGATACCAACACAACGGATTTCAAGAAATGTTAAATTTCGCCAATATTGAGAATTAAATCCACATCTGAACAAATCCAAACACTTTGGTCTTGATCGATATCAGTTATCGCATTTCGCGGTAATCATGATATCGTTCAATTAAAATTATAACAGTTATCTATTGTTTGTTGTGGAAAATGAGTTTATATAAAATTGTGTATTAGGTGTTGCACATTTGGTAATAAATTAATTCAAATTGGACCAGAAGGATAAACAAAATTCAGCAGGACCGAAATATCTAATCTCGTGGACTCATGCATAGCCTACCTACTGTCAACTTATCTGTAGGAGCTGACACAAAAAACTCTAACTCAAGTTTATATTTCGTGAAGAAAAGTGGAGCAGTTGCGTATTCAAACACGAGTAGTCTACTCCAAATAAAGCATTTAGTAATACGACTTTAAAGCCAGCTCATTATATATTATATGAAACATACATGTAAAGGATACCAACATCATAGTTTGAACGATAGGAAAAATTTCCCCAAAATTGCGAATTTTTAAAAAAAAACAACGGCTGTTCTGGAAAGAGTCATGCAATGATGCTATGATTACTACGATATGTGATAACTGATGTTTATCGGGAACGCTGTATAAGGCTTTGTTGGAGTAGCAGGTATTCAGAGCAGTTCTTGCTCAAAAATTAGTTTCAATTTTCAACAGCATGGTTCAGATACCATTTACGGACTTGGCAATCATAATGCTAGTTTCACGTACCGAATCGGCAACCATAGTGTTGATGTCTTTTACAGGCTCGGTATATATGTCATATATAGTGAGCTGGCTTTGAAGTTGCATCGACTAAGACTTTACATGGCGGTGGCTCCACTACTACAGATTTACACATTCGCATTGTACCGTACAATTGCCGACACTCCACACCAAAATATATAATGGCAATAGGGCTTAATACCGGTTCCTACTGGTAAGTCACCAGTAAATACGATACGCATTTTTACACAAAATTACAATCTTCGTTCATGCTGAATTAAGTATATGCTTCTGGTCATATTTGAACTAATTTATTCCTAGGTAATCAATAAGAAATATTTAATTCCTCCCAGAGGGGTTCAGAAAATTCCGAGTCACACAAAGCATCCTCGAGATGATTGACAGGACTGCAGTACAGCCTTAAGTGCATATGACCAAAGAATAATCGTTTTACATGGGGAAATTCGAAGAAAATACTTGAAAGAGGGTTGATAGTGCATATGAAAACGAGAACTCTGCCCCATTATCTCGGAAACAGCGTGGCTAATCGCCCACCTTCTTTACTTTTCCAGGAACAAATAAATTTTGGCATGGATAGTGATAACGACCATTGTCTCAATTATTATAATCAAAGTTGCGGACTTGATATAAACACCTGACCCATAAATTATTTACATATGTCAGTATAAACTAAGAATTGTATAGTGTAGAAAAGGCAATTCATCCAGTAGACCGGTTTCGTCCTTATTGGGAACTCATCATGTACTGGCAGAATTTGCCGCGGACAGGACTCGAACCTGGGCACGTCTGCTTCGGAATCTGGTGCTCTAACCACTGAGCCATCCTGCCGCACACTACACTACACACAATTTTCAGTTATATACTAACTAATGTAACTTGGTTAGTCTATTTTTCCTTTAGGTGGAGCTCATATGGCATCCATTTAGACCCAAAGTTCCAACTAACCATCCCCAATCTGTCATTACTGAACAGACACCACACTACATGGGGAAGTGGTATTGAAATGAACATTTATATAATTAAACGAACATTGGTTGCGCGGGTGGTGATAACAATTATTATAATCAAGGTTGCGTTCTTGATATAAACACCTGACCCATTAATTACTTACATATGTCAGTATAAACTAAGAATTGTTTAGTGTAGAAAAGGCAATTCATCCAGTAGACCGGTTTCGTCCTTATTGGGAACTCATCATGTACTGGCCAGAATTTGCCGCGGACAGGACTCGAACCTGGGCACTTCTGCTTCGGAATCTGGTGCTCTAACCACTGAGCCATCCTGCCGCCAGTACATGATGAGTTCCCAATAAGGACGAAACCGGTCTACTGGATGAATTTCCTTTTCTACACTATACAATTCTTAGTTTATACTGACATATGTAAGTAATTAATGGTAAGGTGTTTATATCAAGTCTGCAACTTTGATTATAATAATTGTTATCACCGCCCGCGCAACCAATGTTCGTTTAATTGTCTCAATTGACTGGAAAAAGATAATTTGTTTCTCGACTAGTGATAATTGAATCTTTGTAGAAGCTGCAAGGTTCATGATAACATTGCCACTATGAATAGCTTTGGCTCATTATCTTAAACATACGATCCAAAGCACAGAGGATTTAGAAAGTTCCTAGCTGAAAAGCCGAATTAGTTAGCCTCCTCCACCTGATCATATACCCTATTAGTTGTCCGCAACTCAGTCTAGTGTTTCACCGGTAGTGTGAATAGAGTACTGCTAACTCCGACAGGAGAATACATCAACGAACAATGACATACTATTGGTCCGCTCGTAAATTTTACACCCAATCAATTCATTCTGGTATTCCTCGAGTAATGACTTCGACTCACAAAACAATTTATGTTGTGGCAGATACATAGATTAGGACCGAAAATACGCCCAGCAATAGGTGTAATGACTAGAAATGAATAGAAGACATCTGAATGTTTTGAAGAAGCTTCTGGAGGAATCTGCAGCAAGGTTCATACAAGCGGAAATCTGGGACATTGTCCAATTTCGATAAAGCTCCTGAAGAGGATTAATTTCTATAGCTCTTTTAGAGACGTTTAAATGTTAATAGTATTTAGTCGTCGTTAGCTGGGCAGAATTGATAAGCAAGCTTCTATTTCTGAGAAGACTAAAAATCAATCACAAAATCGTACTATGGTGTAATTGTACACAATTAGTCAATTTTAAAATATAAATAGAGTAAAATGGTTGGTAACATGAAACCATAAAACAACACAATCAACTTGAAGGAATAGAATTTGAGGAAAACTTTACAGATTGCAGTGTCAATTAATTTGGCGCAAAGTTTCATGAAGATGGATGAGAAACGATTAAGACAAAAAAGTGGTTTATTACTGGTATACACCAATGAGTTATTAAAATCACTTAAATAGTGGGATGCAAAACAAAGGAAGCGAAACAGATGTGACGAATCGCT
The DNA here is from genome assembly GCA_029291075.1 of Eudiplozoon nipponicum. Lineage (NCBI taxonomy): Eukaryota > Metazoa > Platyhelminthes > Monogenea > Mazocraeidea > Diplozoidae > Eudiplozoon > Eudiplozoon nipponicum. Next base: position 44,801 of record JAQBSW010005726.1, on the reverse strand, counting down.
TGCAGACAACCTAGTAATCATTTGTACAACAGATAAATATGATTTTTGAACAGAACTAACAGAATACAGCAGAACATACATCAGTTGCACGTACTACCTTTATTTCTCACTGGTGGAATACTACATGATTGGTGCTTAAGTATGCCAAATAGATTTAAAGAATTGTTACAAATCTGTAAGATGTGTAACAATAGCCACCTTTGAGACCGAGAACGCTCCAAGTGGCCTATCTAGGGCTGACGTGAATAAAAAAGAAAGTCGTCGCAGAAGTGCACGAATTAAGATGTAGCAGTCAGCACAATGACGAAAGCAGCCTCGGAGACGCAAATGGGATTATACAATAATAAATATTTGTATTTTGTTTTACTAAATGGACGCGCTTTATACGAGCAAACTCCTATAAATAACTGATTAAAAATAAAGCATTTGTGTTGAGTTGAACAATGGTTTCTGACGGATTGGAAAACTTAGTAAGAGTATTGTCTGCACAAATGAACACTTTGACTGCGGAGTTAGGGATAATTAAGTCTCGGCTGGACGACAAACTTATAATAAATTCTGAGGAAATCCGCATAAACGACCCAACCAATATAGGTGAAGAAACCAAGATGAATAATTGCTCAGGTCGTCACAGTATTTCTAAGTGGTAAGCTAAACTGCTTGAACAACTAGAGCTTCAATTAGTTGGTTGGACAAAGTCGACACTTAGCGAAGAAAACACTAAGGTAGTGCTGCGATAGTTTAAAAACGAAAATTTGAATTAACATTGACATTTTTACTGTCGGATCATAATAAATATACTAGTTAGAAACGCGTTCGTGCGTGTGTGTTGAGCAGATGATTCAAAGGAGAGATAGTTGATTAAATTAATTAAAAAAGTTGCTAAAAATTGTTTTTAACAAAATTCGTGCAATCATTGATTGTTTTATTTTCAGAATGTATATATATATATATATATATAAAAATATATATATATATATATATATATATATATATATATATATATATATATATCTATATATATGTGTGTGTGGTGGAAGCTGTAAGTATTATTCGTGACTGCATAGAAATTGAAAATCCAAAATTTACAGCCAAATAAAACGTAAGTGAGACTAATAAGGATAAGAGACGCATATCTAATTTTGCTTTCCATATATATGCATTGCGGTTTGATCCTCAATAGCGAGTTTGCCGTCGTACTCTGATGATGATCATGGAAGGTCGAAACGCGCCAGGACGTATTACTGATGGTAATTTTTCTAAGTTGTTCGAGGAGTAGTTAAATATAATGGGATTGGTGCTTACTTCAATGTCGAAAACTTTATTTAAATACTTGATACCACGACCCGGGCAATCAATGATTGTTTAATTTAATAGTTAGTTTGAACGATGTCGGTACGTGGAAGAACGGCCGTATAGAAGCTGTCGATTCGTAAATTATGCTCCTCATTATTATCTCCTAAGGCCCAAATGCCAGTGGCCCAAACCAAGCCGGGCGAATATATCGACTAGCAAGAACAAGCAATGCGTGCTGATGTGCATATTTTCAAAAGCAGATATTAGGTTGATCGAGCCAAATGTATAAGTAGAGCCATTGTTCCACGGATTGACACTTTGCCTGATATCGATACCTAATACAACCTATCTATTACGCCAAAGTTAAGTATCTAATGAAAATGTTGTCAGTGGTAGCCACGATTAGCACAGAGGCTCGAACTAGTGACATACCAGGTGAGAATGGTTTTCACTGTTGAGCAGGAACCTGCCAATACAAATCCACTGAAGCATCGCATTGTCATTTGCATGTTTTGCACCGAATCCTCGTCGGCAACTGCCGTATCGTAATTTTTCAACAGGAGTCGTATAAGCGGCAGAGGACAAGGCGTTGATATTTTTTGTGATGAAGGAAGAATTGTGTTTAAAAGATAATAATATATTCATTATCAACATCACTCCCAACGACGGCAATTATAGGCAGCAACCGCACACAAATTACAAATTAAAACAGAAAAAAAGATAGGCTAATCGAGACGAAACAAGTGTTTTATTTGTTTAATGCTTAGCTTATTCATAGAGAATGGTGAAAGAAAACACAAATAACAAAACACATGATCCACAGTTTATTACTTCGGCCAGGGTTACTCACGCTTCGCGCAAGGTCATTTAACAACAGCGATTAATAATGAGTTCATTGTCAGCATAATGCGATTTCATAATTCGTCAATATTTATCACAATTGGTAATACCAATATTTAAATGGAGTTGGCGAACTCTAAACAATTAATCGCAAAGCATAGGAAAACTGTCGTCAGTCATAGGTACTGATGAGTTCAGACTTTTCATGAGCATGAATAAAGCATTTCTATCAATCAAGATTGAGATCATGATATAAACACCTATCTCATATATATATATATATATGTATTTTTCAGTATAAAAAAGCATTGTATAATGTAGAAAAAGCAATTCATTCAGTAGACCGGCTTCGTCCTTGAAACTATTAAAGTAGTCCAGAATTTGCCGCGGAATGTGTGTCTCAGTGGTTAGAGTACAAACTTCGAAGCAGAAGAGTCCAAGTTCGAGCCCTGTCCGCGGCAAATACTGGACCGTACGTGAAGTGTTCCCAGTGATGACGAAACCAGTCTACTAAATGAATCGCCTCTTCTAAATCGTAGAATGCTTAAATTATATTGGCAAATGAATTCATGTAATGGGATCGGTGTTTGTGTCAAACTCGCAAACTTGCTTTACATAATTGTTAACACCGCTCGTGCAACCAATGTTCATTTAACCATTTAAGCACAGCGGAAAACTGACTAGCGAAGATCAAACCGAAATGAACACATAATCTAAGCAAAATCTGATCTGCTGCTCTCAACCCTAGTAGTCTTGCAAGCCTCGTGCTTGACTGCAAATCGGATTTTGTATTCCTTGTATATTTCTGTTAAATCATCATTAGTTAGATCGCCAACATGCACAGGTAATTACCACGTAAGGTTGGAACGCGACTGACGGTAGTTTTCTTATGTTATGTGACAGGTAAGATAGAATGGGATTGGTGTTTATCACAGGTTCGAAAGTTTAATTTAAATAAGTGTAGCGCTAACTATTGTGCTAAATAAGTGATAGAGGATAAACTGATATTTGTTTATTAAACAAACAGTAAATAAATAAAAAATTAGTCATAATTCAAGAATCAATTCAAAACTTCTATGACAATGTCTTATGCGCTTTAAAAAGAAGGATATTGCTGATTTGCTAGAATAATCCAATAGGAATTAAGCAATCGTACTTCTTAGTAAAGCTTTGTAAGTCAACATCGCAGTACTGATAACCAGAAATGTGCTCGAGAATTCAGTACCTGTGAAATCATCGATGTGATCCAACAAAGTTATTTGATGCCCAGACGTCTCACAGCTTGAGCTAGGAGAAGCCTATGAACGTACGGTGTCGACAATGCTCCAGGCAAAATTATTAGTTGCAGAAGAGAAGTGCAATAATGACCGACAACATGGAAGTCTATTGATGCATTACAAGAGGTATAAACCATTTGGTAGATCTGGTTGAACTCGACGGCTTCTCAGCTTCTTCTTTTGAGGTGAAACAGCTATGACTGACTAGAACTTTCCAGTAGGAATTCAGCGCAATTTAGCCTAAAATGATTAACGCCATGACGTATGTCATTGAACGACTAATTAAAATATTAAGAGCGTTTAATAATGGCTCTAAGCCCTTAAATAAGCTGTTTACTTCAATCTCGACAGGCTTTCTTATAAAAAAAACTGCACGGTAGAGATTCGGACTTAAATAAAAAGAACTCAACAGACAGGTGGAATAAATGAAGCTTCAGGATAGAAGACAAGCTAAAAAATTTCGGAGCAATAATTTGCAGTTCATCTGAAGTACCTGAACACTACAAATTTCCATATTGTTTTACAAACATTTTCTAAAAAATCAGTTTAAAAATTGATTACTACATAAAATGTACACGTATAAAATAATATAACAGATCAGAACGTTAAAAGATATGATTCAAAGAGAGCATAGATACATAATTACTTCTGCATGAAGTAGGTGCAATAGTGAAATTTAAAACAAATACAGTAAAGTTACGCAATACAGAACAGGGTAACAAATACAGACCATAAAGCGTGTATAGTAATAAAAAGCAATGTATTGTGGATAAGACATGTCTTCAGTTAAGATATTACGGTCAGGTTAAAAAGACATTTGCCCAATTAAGTGTGGTTATTAGTTTCTATTTGGAAACACAGTCTGTAAGAAATAGAAACAGCTCCATTACAAATATGCATCTGACTTTACATAATTCGACGACAAATGCATTGATGGTATTTTTACACTATCCTAGTACCAGCGTTTACACTTGAACAAGCTTATACCGCACCATTAGCATAAGTGATTTAAAAGTGAAATGGTTAAGCATGGTCCAGGTAGAGAAATGCAGCAGTATTCACTTAGCTAGCTCGGCCAAGCAAGTTACTCGGATCAAACAGCAAATTAAACCAGGAACATTACTTGATTTAGTACAAAAAAAACACACACACACTGAGTCGTATCAAAAATCAATTGCAATGTGAAATTCAATGCCAGCGAGGACAAATTTTAGCATCACGTCCGAAAAGCTACTGCGACGCGTGAGATTTTTGGTGTTTAATTAGATACGCTTTCTGCGAAAAGGATTTCAGACAAATTGAACAGCGAAATGGCCGAAGCTTGAGGTGTGAACGCTGGTGTCGGGCTAAATTTCCACGAGTGAAAAATTTCATGTCACAAAATTCGCATCCGAACGGCTTCTCACCAGTGTGAATCTTTTGGTGACTAACCATAGAACTTCGCACACTAAACGCTCTATCACAGATGTCGCATTTAAATGGCTTCTCACCGGTGTGTTTTCTGTGATGATTAATTAGATCGTATTTATGAAAATATGATTTTGAACAAATTTCACACTGAAATGGCCGCGGCCTGGACGCAAGGACAACACCGCCAGAGTACGCGTCAGCAGACCCATCACAGTCAACAGGTTTCTCTAGAGCGTGAATTTTAGTGTGCAAAACTAATGAACTTTGGTATGCAAACTTGTTGCCGCATATATTACAAGTGAATGGCTTCTCGCCCGTATGGATTCTTCGGTGACTGATTAGGAAAAACTTCTGTGAAAATGACTTAGAGCATATGTCACAATGAAACGGTCTGTGGCCAATATGCGTTTGTTGATGTTGAGCTAAGATGCTTCGAAAATAAAAAATCTTCCCGCAAACATCGCATTCATAATGCTTTTCGCTTGTATGTCTCTTAAAGTGGTTTCGTAAGGACACCTGTGCTCCAAACGCATCTCCACAGAAATCGCATTTAAATGGCTTCTCACCCGCGTGTGTTTTTCGATGCAGCTCTAATTCTGACTTTCCTGAGAACGAACTTCCACAAAAATCACAGGAAAACGTTTTCTGTAGAAAGTGTTTTATCTTGTGAATTCGTAGGTTAGGCTTTCGGGAAAAAGAGGCTTCACAGATGTCACAGGAAAATGGCTTCTCGCCTGTGTGAGTTCTCAGATGCTCGTTAAGAATTGTTTTGGTCATGAACGACTTTGGACAAACGTCACACTGAAATGGACGTCTCTCGGCATGCCTTTTCTTGTGTTGCGAAAGAACCCAACGGGTGGAAAACGCCTTACCACAAACAGTGCACTTAAATGGCTTCTCATCTGCGTGCAATCTAGCGTGGCGAACTAAATTGCTCGTTGATCTGAAAGCTTTTCCACAGACCTCACAGAGAAACGGCTTCTCGCCGGTATGATATTCCCGGTGGTTGATTAAACTAATAAGATGCGAAAAACTTCGGCCGCATTCCTTGCAAATGAATCTTCCGCACTCATCCTGCGTGGCAGAGAAAGAGGCATTGAAGTCTTCTTTATTAATTCTCCCGCATTCGTTTGAAGATGCATTAAATGTTATGATTGAACTTGTCATAAAATTACTATTAGTATTCCCCTCATTTTCTGATGGTTTAAATACTCCAGAGGAAAAGTCCTTATCAATTTTAAAAGAGTGGTTTTCCTCCTCAACTTTGCAGTATGCAGGCATTTGGTGTGAGATGGGAAGTTCCGGCTTCACCTCTGGCATTATTTCGGTTACATATGATTTTTGTGAGGCAATCTCGTTCAGATGTGTGTCCCTCAGCATTCTAAAATAAAAAAAACAAAAACCAATTATGAAGCAAAATATTCCAAACTAAATAAATATGATTAACTAAACAGAAGACAACTGAAACAAGGAGATTGAGAGTCACACGTCATCCAATATTGACTGTGGATAGATGCTGCATGCGGTTTGATCCTCGCTAGTCCGTTTGCCGTCATACTCTGATGATGATCACTGAAGATTGAAACGCATAAGTGCGTGCGGCTGGTGGTAGTTTTGCTATAGGTTTCGACGTCTGGTTAAATACAATGGGATTGGTGTTTAATTCAAGCTCGCAACCTTGAGTTAAAGAATTGTTACCACTATCCACGTAACCACTGATTGCTTAATTGTATTACCTATTTATATATGTGTCGAAAGCTACAAACAGTTAATATTCCTGACTGCATAGAAATTGTGCAGCCGACGTTTCCAGTCAAGTACAATGATTGCGAGACTGCTAGAGATGAGAGCCGCATATCTAATTTTGCTTTCCATATATATGCAATCCGGTTTGATCCTCGCTAGTCAGTTTGCCGTCGTGTTCTGATGATGATCATGGAAGATCGAAACGCGTCAGTGCGTTGCGACTGGCGGTAGTTTTGTTATGTTGTTCGACGACTGGTTAAATACAATGGGATTGGTGTTTACTTCAAGCTCACAAACTTGATTTAAAGAATTGTTACCACCACCCGCGCAATCAATTTTGTTAAATTGTATTGCCTATATATGTATATGTGGCGAAAGCTGCAAACAGTTAATGTTCGTGACTGCATAGAAATTGTGCAGCCGAAATTTCCAGTCACGTACAATGTATGCAAGACTACTAGAGGTGATAAACGCATATCTAATTTTGCTTTCCAAATATATGCAATGCGGTTTGATCTTCGCTAGTCAGTTTGCCGTCGTACTCTGATGATGATAAAGGAAGGTCGAAACGCGTCAGTGCCACCTTAGACTTAGTTTTGGAAGTTGTATCATTAAGTATATGAAATAAAAAACGTGGAATTTACATGGTACAGTAACGACAATACGAGGTAATTCAATCCTCTTCACTTTATTGCAAATATGGTCTCTGAAAGGAAAAACTTCAACAGGTATGCGAAAAACTTGCTGTGCAAGCGTTGCACCCACAGAGCAACTCAGCTTCGACAAATGCAATTAATAAATCACGCAGACGATTAGCAGAGAAGAAAGTTGAAGCGCTTACTCTTTAACTTGAAAACGCGAACAGCCAGGTAGCATCATCGGCACCACATGACAAAAACCTGTATAGCCTTCAAGGTCGCTGTAAGCCGCTGGGTTATGAGTGCCGTTAACAGAAAAATAATAAATCACAAGTTTTATTTCAACAATGAACAAGCCTCCATACACATATCCAGAGAACACACGCACGTTTATTTTCAGACATGTGCAAAGCAATTAAACAATAATTGATTGCGCGGGTTATGGTAACAATTCTTTAAATCAAGTTTGCGAGCTTGAAGTAAACACCAATCCCATTGTATTTAACCAGTCGTCGAACAACATAACAAAACTACTGCCAGCCGCAACGCACTGACGCGTTTTGACCTTCCTTGATCATCATCAGAGTACAACGGCAAACTGACTAGTCACGTACAATGTATGCAAGACTACTAGAGGTGAGAGCCGCATATCTAAATTTGATATATTCAATGCGGTTTGATCCTCGATAGTCAGTTTGCCGTCGTACTCTGATGATGATCAAGGAAGGTCGAAACACGTCAGTGCGTTGCGACTGGCGGTAGTTTTGTTATGTTGTTCGACGACTGGTTAAATAAAATGGGATTGGTGTTTACTTAAAACTCGCAATGTGCAAAGCAGTTCGGCCGCTTAGACCAAAATGATCGGGATGTCTGTTATCTCAGCTAGTCAGTGAGGAGATGGTGATTACTTCGATCCCAATATTAATACTCCCATCGACAGGACGACTCCTACGCGAGCAAAGTTCTGCTACCTCTTTACTCAATAATGCGAGTTTCTGTTAGACGTCTTCTACAAGTTTCAGCGTCGAAAATTTTGAAAGCATATTATGAAAGTGCATGAGCATTTATTAGACTAACTTAGAAAAGCAATCATACAAAACGTCAATGTATGTAGACCACGTCCTATCATGTTAGTTCGGATTCTTGAAAGTTTAATTCTTATTAGCTAATTTTAAAATGTTGAATAACATGCACATCATGCTATTTCATCTAAGTTTCTTACTTATGACAACTGTTCCTTTTTGATGATCGTCCTGGCAAGTGCACAATACTTCCTGATTACGTTTACCCGTCTTTCGCTCCAACGTGGTTCACGTCTTGCCATAGACTGTGGGAGAGTTGCAGATTCCTGTAACTATGCAACAATGTCAACTCAGTTCTAAGATCGGCTGAGACATACAGCATAACAAAAGAACAGCCACCATCATATGGAATCAAATTTCCCGACTGGAGACAACACAAATATCCAGTGATGCTAAACGAGTCACACCAAATAGCTGAACTACAATCCAGTACACGTCACGATTAAACGTGTACCAAACCGCGATATTTGTACGGAGCGTTTTGAACAGGTGAAATGCATCACTCGTCTCCTTGTTAACTCGCACACAGTCTACATTGGTGGAATGCACATCATGATGATGATCAAGATAAAAGGGGTCACATTATGTTTATAAATATAGCGGCAATGCCATTTATGTCACAGTGAATTTGCCATTCCTGAGTATTATCTTCAGTGTTGATTTAATATATATATATATATATATATATATATATATATATATATACCGAGTCTGTATGTGTTACCAACACTATGGCTGTTGAGTCAGTATCTGATAGCAACACTGTGGTTGCCGAAACGTTACATGGTACCGAATTTAACTTCACTACTGCAGGTCTACACACTCGTATATGGGATTGTACCGCCCAATTTTCCTACATTTTTCACTCAAATTTATAGCGGGTACAGTGCGTAATACCGACTCGCAAGCACGAATCGAATGTGCACGAGATTATACGTTCCGTTCATGTTGTCTTTTATTTATCCTCCTTGTCAGATTTGAACTAATTACTTACTACGTGCGCAACACCTAAAACAAAAATGCCAGTTAATTCTCGCTTAATGCAAAAACCTCGACAAAGACCTCATGTACAAGCGGTTTCTCGCAGGTAGTGTATTTACGACGATCCATTAAAATTATTAAAGTTGACGTGTAAATAGCTCTTAAAAGTCTTACCAATTTAGCGCTGAAGACATTTAGGAATAGAGAGCCCAGCTTTATGTTGCGATTCACGTTGTCCACTGCTATTCTGAAGCTAAGAAAGACAACCAAAGTGGGACGGATGAGAACAGGTAAAAATATCATCAATAAAATATTATGAACCGGTCAGAATTCTGCATGTTCAACTCTAATCTTTAAATCTCATGAAGTGTTGAGACGGCATGACATGGTTGAAATAGCTATCCAGTGTCAAACCTGACTGAAGCCTAGGCCACAATTTTCATCGAAAGTATTTCGCTCGCTTTTACTGAAGATGGGAATAACAGCGACTCAGTTGAAGCAACGACAAAAAGGTTAGTCATTGTTCTTCAAACAACACCACGCATACTATTAAGCAAGGTCGGTGTTGTATCCTATAACTCTAACTTGGACGGTGGCCAAAGAATAGCGCTTTACAATTTGATACTAGCATACCTTTTGGCATTTGGACTGATACGGGCGGTCAAAATAAGTCTTGATATGTTCAGCCCACCAATGAAGAAATCACTTAAAAGTTCATAAACTTACTTCTACGATGATTTATGGGTGTGAACTTTAATGTTCTTATGCATATTGTGAAATACAGCTAAAATTTTCAATTATAACAATAATTGAATATTTCTTCTCAGTCTATCTGTTTGACAAAGATTAAAGATCCGCTTTCAGACTTGGGTTAATTTGGCATTTAATATAACTAATAATTATTATAAAGTACATAGTACCAAACCAAAGTTCGAACAAACGGATGATACCATGAAATTTATCATAGCTGGCATTGCAAAAGTATTATCCTAGCCTAAGCTAATGCGAATTTGGCAGTCTCAAAATTTTCTACAGACATAATAAGTGATTCTAAGAGAAAATGAAATGCCATATAGCCAAGCATCTGTAATCTGGATAACGACTTTTGGCACTAAAAACAAGAAACTTTGTATCTTCACATTGCTGTTGGGCGGAAAACTGATTGCGTTAACTAACGTTTATTCGAGTTTTAGGCAGATTTTAATGTAGCGCATAACGCACGGTTCCTGGATGAAGCAATGAACCAATCCAAGCAGCGATACAACAGCATTCGAAAAAGATTCCCTGATGCCGATTTACAACAAATTGGCTGCAAAACAGCCCAACAACGCCCTTACCTAGTAAGGAAACATGATTTAAGTTATGAATAAGATCACATTCTTGCTGTTTCCTGTGCTGCATCCGGTGAGTTGGCAATTCAAGTTAGTTTTGGATTGTTTAAAGCCGATTAAACAAAATACCATTTCGCCGAGTCCAAACGCAATCTTCCTTCTCCTCCACATCATCAGCATCATCTCCACCACCCCCGTCGTCATCATTATCATTATCAACATCATCAACATCACCAACAGCACCAACATTATCAAACCGAAGCAGGGAAATCATGCAGTCCGCAATGACAATCGTAACGGCAAGTAAACAAAAACACTCAGTTGTAAGAAACAAGTGATTTATTAGACAAATGAGCAATTTTTCATGCTAAGTGCTTTTAAAAATAAGGCAAACGAAAGAAGTTTCACGTCTTTTAATATTAGCACCTGCCGAGGCCTCGATACATGCATCTGCTGTCTAAAATGAGGAAGCATCTTGAAGCAGATCGTCAGAAGAAGGAAAAAGTGTAATAATTTAAAAAAAAACACAGGCCTTCATACGAAGGCGTTTCTCATTACAAAACGTATTGTCACTTTCTTTGTTGCCAAGAGCAAGCCATCAGGCATTTCTGCACAGTGTACCAAGTAGCAATTAACTGAAATTTTTTGTTAGCAAACGTTTCTGTATTCCAGTCAATGCTTTTATTAATAGCATTTGTAATTTCTATTTCGAACGCCTATTACTAGGCTCCGCTCATTACACAAATTTCAAATAAGTAATAAAACGAGTTGAAATATCGGTTATGATTATTTTTTTACATTTCATAACTAATACTGCCCGTCACACTGTGAATTTGCGTCATTAGTGTGTTAGTCTGTATGTAGCTGAAAAGCGTTCGATGAAATTTGGACATACGCATAAAAACACACAGATGCCGCACGTTTATAAAGTTGAATAGTTATGAGATCTACCAATAAGAATAAATGAAACCATTTAAACAAAATGTTTACTTCTATTTATTTAAAAAAAATTCTTTCGATGAGCGGATCCTTGAAATAGGCTTTGGAAGTTGTGAAAGTCGAAATATTATGAACAAAGAATTGACGGAAATACGACAGCTGTTCTGGACACAGCGAACAGGCGATTGTGAAACATCCTACCGCGAATAACTTTTCCTTTGAAAAAAATTAGTTAGGAAATATACCTAGTAATAATTTAGTTCATATAAGACCGAAATAGTATGCCAAATTCAGCATAAGGTTTCACCCGATGTATGTTTGCCTTTCGCGTGTACTTCGCGAATTATCATTATGCGTTTTAATTGCACCCAAAAACCATTTAATTTTGGCCAAATAATAGGAGAGAAAACGCAAGACTCAACAGGAATACATCTTATGTGAATTTTAACAATGGCAAATAGTCTAATTCCAATAGGAACTAATTTGTAACTAGGCGATAATAGGTGATAACTCGTCGCACAACGTAGAAAAAGTAGCGTAAGTCACGCGTACTTACTATGTTGTGTGACTGGTTAGGTACAATGGGAATGGTAATTGCTTCAAGCCCGAAAACTTCAATAAAATAAATGATATTACCATTTGCGCAAAAAATGATTTGCTTAATTGAATAAGATGCATAAAAGTTCCCCATAACTTAAAACACAGAGATAAATGTATAGTCAATAAATATTTAAACAAATTTGTTACTGTGTACGCATTACCTAATGCACAATTGAATTTATCTTAATTTTTCTCGCGATAAATATATATAGCTATTACATTTTGCATTGAAAAATGTCATTATTACCACGAAATGTGATAAATGATGTCAATCGAGGCCAGAATCCAATGCCTTGTTGGATTGGCTGGTGTTTTGATTGGTTATTATTATAAATTTCGATAAAATTTAGCTTATGCCCGGAATAATATTGGTGGTATCCTTTACAAACTCTGCGTGCATTACTCATAGAATTTTGGCTTTGAATTCGCTCTGCTAAAGATTTTATATGAAGTTGACTTTACTAGTGTATGGTTACACATAAGTATAGGAGATTGCAATGTCCACCTGTCCCACATTTTTTGACCAAACATTTAGTTGGTATAGGACGTAATACTGGTTCCTAGTTATGAGTTACCAGTAAGCAGAAAACGCATGTGCACATGAGATTATACCTTCTATTCATTCTGAATTTGACAGGTTATTCTTTGCCTATTGAAATTAACTTGTTATTATGTGGGCAACACCAAATATATAACAGTTAAATATAGGTGCTTGAGTACAGTTCATTTGTTAAAAATAACTGAAATGTATATTAGGGAGAATAAGCGGCATATTAACAGGAAAATACAGATTTAATTCTTGCACATTTTAATCTCAACATAAGTTTGCATTGTCCACGTTGGTTTGGATGTGACATATACCGCGGGCATTCCATTCCAGAGACTAGTCGTTAAAATGATGCCTTTGATGTTTGATTAAAAAGGCCTCCTGTGAGAATGACTTTGGGCAAATTGAACAGTGAAATGGCTTCTGTCCGGGATGTGAACGTCGGTGTCGTTCTAAATTGCTACGCGTGTAAAATCTCCAATCACAAAACTCGCATCCAAATGGCTTCTCTCCCGTGTGAGTCTTCAGGTGATTGAATAGAGTACTGCGTACAGTAAACGACTTTTCGCATATTTCACAAGTGTATGGCCTCTCGCCAGTATGAGATCGTTCATGATCGTTAAGATCAGCTTGATGCCGAAACGATTTTGGGCAAATGTCGCAGGTAAACGGACGCTCTCCTGTGTGCCTTCGCAGGTGGTGCACTAAATTTTCTCGCGTGGAATATGACTTATCACATTCGGTGCACTGGAATGGTTTTTCAGCTTTGTGCAGAATAGAATGCCTAAGCAAATTTCTCTTCGACACAACCGCTTTTCCGCAAACATCACAGAGGAATGGTTTCTCTCCGGAATGATATTTACTATGACTAAGTAAACTGACCATGCTTGGAAAGCACATTCCGCAGTCCTTACAAGTTGACTTATCACTGCTCTCACGTCCATCGGCACAATTAAAAGCATAGTCGTCTTTCTTAATATTAGTGAAATCATTTTCGGAAGCTTTCGTCACGTTGTGGAAATCATTTAATGGACTGAGTTTTATATTATCTTCATTTTCCACCGGTTTAAGTGGCCCCGGTGGTGAAAAGTCGTCGCAAATTTTAAAGCAAATATTATCCGCCACTGTTTCGCGATATCCGGGAAGTTGAAGCGAGAGCGAAACATCTGGTTTAATTTCGGACATTTCTTTGGCGACTATAGATTCTGGTATGTCACTTTGCGTCAACCTACAATAGAGAAAAAATAGACGAATGATATGAAGGAAATTAAAAACACAACAACAACAACATAATGTGTCGACTATAGCTCATGGATTTCTCCTTCTTAAAATATTTTGAAATTGCAAAAAGCAGATGCCTAAGTGAAAGCATGAAATATGTCAGCATAAATTTTTAAAAGCATTAACATTGTGAATAAGTTAACTATAAAAAATTGTTTATAAATCTTTTGGACGAAAAAAGACTTATTTAACCTGCCACAGACAACTGTGAACATACAAGTTTTCTCTAAAATTACGCGAAATTAATTTCAGACTCAAAAGCACCAGAGAAAATGTTGTTCAATTCAAAAACAGATATACCTCCTAAACAACGCATACAAACATAAATCAAAACGTACTTCCCACAAACAAAACTACATTCATACACAAATAAATACATACAGAAATGCATGCAACAACACATATATGCATACATACATACACAAATAAATACATACAGACAAGCATACATAATATATATATATATATATATACATAAATACATACATACAAACATACATGTATTCATACACACATACATACATGTATGCATACATACATACATACATACATACATACATACATACATAAATTAATACAAACATATATATATATACATACACACATACATACAAACATACATACACACATATATACATACATGCGTGCGTGCACAGATACACACACAAATGCATATATAATTACATTAACAAAATGTAGAATAAGAGACTCTCTCATTCGTCTTAAAAGAATGAACGTGCTTTCAACTTCGAGCGCCTGCCCAAGCTATCCTTCTTCAACCGTATATCTTACATACAGGAAGTGAAACCTGTAAAATGTTAATATCTGTCACTATATGGAAATTATGCAGCCGACATCTGCAGTCAAGTAATATGTTTGCGAGTCAATTACAGATGAAAGTCGTGCATCAGGTTTTGCATAATTTATATATGTACTGCGGTTTAATTCGCATTATTCTGTGGGAATGATGGTAGTTTTGGATGGGAATTAGATTGGATTGGCGTTTATCTCAAATATTATGATTTTATTTAAAGAACAACATAGACAAATTGGTACTTTAAGCAGAGGAGAAGAACAAGAAGCATTACCGGATAAGGATTTCATGGCCAATCTAGAACAAAGGAATAAAAATTTCTTCCATAGCCTTAAATTTTACGTAAGGTATCTTGATGCAGTATCAAGGTTGTCAAAGCCGTGAGTTGGTTCTAGGATTGCCTTTCCGATCCAATCAATATACTCTTCATCGATGAATTCAGCTCTGTCCTGTACTTCGTTAAAACAATCGTTGATTGCGAATGTGGTAATTACTATATTTAAGTTAAATTTACGCGTTTGAAATAAACACCGATTGTGCGAAAAGTTAAATACAATGGAATTTCTGTTTATTTTAAGCTCGCAAACTTGAATTAAAGAACGGTATTACGCTTTTTGATTATTTATTGTAGGAATGCCTTTTCATTGCATGTTGACCGTTCACTTTCTAGTAGAACAATCGAAATATATTCACCTGGATAAATGAACTGGCAAGATACGTGTTAAGGTAATGGGCATTAAGGGTAGGCAAATGATTTACTATAGCTGCCTTTCGAAGGATTTGCTATTATCATTTGAGTATAGCAACCACAGAATTGGACAAAGCCGTCAACGTAAACTCGCATTAGTTCTTATTTATGCATATACGCACGTATTCATGAATATATGTTTATGTGTATATATATATATATATATATATATATATATATATATATATATATATAAATTACTATAATCAAGGTTGCGATCTATATATGAGCACCTGATCCATTAATTACTTACATATGTCAGCATAAACTAGGAATTGTATAGAGTAGAATAGGCAATTCATCAAGTAGACCGGTTTCGTCCTTATTGGGAACTCATCACGTACTGGCCAGAATTTGCCGCGGACTGGGCTCGAACCTGGGCACGTCTGCTTCGGAATCTGTTGAATCTAAGCACTGAGCCACCCTGCCGCACACTACACGTCTATTGCGTTGCTGCATGGATTTGCGCGGTGCGATCATCAAATTTAGGGTATCCACGGTTTTCTTAGATTGTACCTCATTTCAAGTGATTAGAACGAATGCCGTTGAAGCATTCGGTGGAAAAGGACGAATCAGCAACTAGCCACCACAAAGACGAATTCGATGCGTACTTGGAAATAGGAATCAATCGGATCTTTGAGAAACTGACAGCACAAATCTACTACCCACGAAAGAAAACAGTCAATAATCTAAATAAACAATACATTAGGAATTATAATAAAAATAAATAGATCTGTCTTGAATAAGGATATCACATTTGCCTCAAGTTGTTTTTATGTGAGTATGATGTCCACTCTAAAGATGGGACCAGATTTAAATCTGCTATTGTGAGTATTGTGCTGTGTATATATGTGACTATTGGCCTGATGATGGAACGGGAATTGGAGTTCCGAAACGTTGCCAGTAAACAAAGATTACGTAACACCAAACTTCCAACGATTTGTATGAACGATGTTGAAGCCTTCGGAAGAAAAATACGAATACGCACCCAGTCCGATCGAAGACAAAACAGAGGCATACGTGGAAAGGCTAATCAATCGGATCTTTCTGAAAGGATTATTTCACGAACAATTTCAGAAAAACTAATTGCGGGCGGCTTCAGAGTTACGGGACAAGTGAGAACCCATCAATCAGTGAAAAGCACAATCTATGCACCTAAAATGTGAATTAATAATTATTTTACCGAATTACGAGTGCTATCAATTATCCCGAAAAGGCGAGTTGTGCAAATGGACGTTTGCATGAATGAACGTATATATTCATCAATTTATGCATGTATGACTGCAGGTAATTACGGAAGTGTGCATGCAATGGAGTGACACGCAACACGTGGGGCTTAGTTTAAGCATCAAATTTCTCCAAACTTGATAAAAGTTCATTAAGAAAATAACGCTTGTCCATCACTGCCACCATCATCACTAGCACAGTAAATACCAATCAACAAAATCATTCAGATCGCGATTAAAAAATAGCAAATGTGAGAGAAAAGAAAAAAACTGTGGCAAGAAATAGGTGATTTATTGACAAATGAGTGATTTATATGCATTATATCAAATTGAATCAAATTGAATTTGCATGAAATTTTTCAGATGCTCTGATTAAGATCTCGCGTTTCATGGTGTGTAGACGGTTCGGTAAGAATGAGGGGGAAATTTTGAAAGTATCGCCAATAAGGTAGAAAATCTTTGTTGGTTCAACGTATTCAGCATGTCCAACGCGTCTGGAGAAGTACGTAAGCCTGCAGACTCAAATTGCCCCCAACTACTTGCATACAATAGGCAAAACAGACAAAAGTTGCACAAAATGTACATTTATAAAGAATGAAAATAGAAAATAACACAAAAAGATCGCGTAAAAATGACTACGCAAATACATGTCTGCTTCAGAAGGGTAATGAAGGCGGTATTTAACCATAAATTTAACATTGGAAAGTTACGCACTACATAACCAGAAATCAAACAATATATATTTTATCAAATTCAATGACTGCTTGCAGTCAGTTAAGTTGAAAGAAATGTAAAACACTTATTCCTACGTATGGATTTAAAAACAAAGTTTATTTCGTCTGTGAGCTCTTTCGCTTCATCCACATAACCGAATTAATGAGAAATGAAACACATGAAATAATTTATTTGAAGTAGTAATAATGAAAAAATGTAAACGGAACAGCGTTTAATTACATTTCTTCTATTCGAACTCTCTGGGCAAAGATCTGTTCTTTTGCCATTAATGTGGACTTTTTTATGCATTCAGACCAAATTAGTACGTGTTTTGCTTCTTCAGTAAATCACTTAATGAGATGGAGCGAAAGCCCTTTTTGCACAATACATGATAATTCTTAATACATTAATAAGAATAAATGTTTTAAATATTGAAAAAAATAAATCAGGAATCCAAAATATTGAAATAATATTCAACAATGTACCATGAAACGTATTCGCGTGGATATATGAACCGGCTTGTTACGAGGTCAGATAATAAACATAAAGAGACTGGTAAACAAGAGATTTTGATAGCTACCACTTAAAGGAAATGACGTCACTATTCGGGCATAGCAACCAAAGCATCATAAAGGGCCGTTACATTGGCAGCGTAAACTCGCATTGATTCTTACGTATGCATACACGTATGTACATACGTATTTATGAATATATAAATATATATATATATATATATATATATATATATATATGCATTGATATATGTATGTATGCGTGTTTATATGTATGTATGACTGTATGTAGGAATATATATTTTTTATGTATATAGGTATTTATGTATGTAGGTATGCGTGTATTTAAGTACGTATATATATGCACTTATGTATATATTTTTATATGTATGTATAAATAGATATGTTTATGTATCTTATGTGTGTAATCATTTATGAACGTATATGTATGTATGTTTGAATATATGAGTTTATGTATGCATGTATTATATATTTACATATATATGTATGTATGGGTGTACAGCCAGCTGGGATTTATTCGGATAATATGTAGCAGATGAAGTAGCTCAGCTCCAAAACGTTGAAGTCAAGCTGTTAAGTGCATAATGAAATACACTTGAATTCCTATCTATATTTATGGTGTACGCTGCAACATTTTACTGTTCGTGACTGCATAGAAATTGTGCAGTAGACATTTCCAGTCAAGTAAATTTATGTGAGACTAGCAAAGGTGAGATTCGCATATATAATTTGCTTTCTATATATATATATAATATATATATATATATATATATATATATGCATTTTGGTTAGACTCTCGCTATTCAGTTTGCCGCCGTACTCTGATGATGATCATAGAAAGTTTTAACGTGTCAGTGTGTGCAACTGACGGTAGTTTTGCTATGTTGTCCGACGACTTGTTAAATACAATGGGATTGGTGTTTACTTCAAACTCGCAAATTTTATTTAAAGAATTGTTACCACCACTCGCGCAATCAATTATTGTTCAATTCAGTCTCTTGTCAAGTTTTCAGGTCCAATCATTTAATTATGTCAGCAAAGACAGTTTCAGCTCCAATCTGTTTAATATTTGGTAGCGGTTTTTGGTAGGCGCTCTGATATTATCACTTAAAATTCACAGCGTATGCATTTTTGACATATGATATAATTCGTAATTTGAATTGAGAAGTAAATTATGCATGGAATTATAAATTTATTACAAAGCAGGTATATAAAGCAGTCCCGTGAGCTGATGATAGGGCTCGCTCCTATCTCGAATATTTGCGAATTAGGGTAACTCAGTATCCATCAGTGAGTCTCTCATTTGACGACGACAGGATAACCTCCTTAAAAAGATCTTTAGTGGGTTTGACTAATATATTAGATAGATTAGTCGTGGGAACAGTGGAAGTTAATCAAATCATGAATCAGCGTTTTTATCCGAATCGGACACATCAGTATAGCCAACGATCTAAATTGCCTCGATAATTTAACCTCCATGCCCAAAAAGAAGGGTGTCTATAAAATGCAAAATTTCTTCTACTCAACACAAAATCGCGTGCACTGGTCGCAGCTTCCTCTCATAGCTGGCCATAATAAACAATAAAAAAACGCAATTCACTTCACAAACAAAGGAGACAATCAACGTCCAGACATCTATTGTTGCAGTTCATACTTTTTCCTGTCGTCTTCTAAGGCAGTAAAGTAGACGAAAGCATCATACAAAATGTGCAACCTATCTGCATATTTCAGTTTGCACAAAACCTAATTAAGTCTTGCCAATTCTAGATTTCAAAACAGCGGCATAGCTGCTTGAGTTCTCAAGCGATACTCCAATGCCGAGATGTCTATAGGAGCATTGCTTTCAACAGCCACAGGTGAGCCAATTTCCATACATGGCTGCCAGCGTAGTACTCTTAATAATCGATTACAACGTGAAATTTCACAAAACTTCATCTCGCCCAACATTAAAAGGACTTTAAAATTTACCAATAATTGGTGGTGGTAGCAACTATTTAAATCAAGTTTGCTAGCTTGAAGTAAACACAAATCCCATTGTATTGGTGTTTACTTCAAGCTCGCAAACTTGATTTAAAGAATTGTTACCACCACCCGCGCAATCAATTATTGTAAATTGTATTGCCTATATATGTATATGTGGCGAAAGCTAAAAACAGTTAATGTTCGTTAAATATTGTTTGTTGCGAAGAACTAATATATATGCAAGTATGTATTAGGTTGCGAACCTAGTAACAAATTAGTTCAGTTGTGACCAGAAGGATAAACCAAAGGCAGCATGAACGGAAAGTATAATCTCATGCACATTCGTTTATTGAGCACGAAACGAATGTGCATGAGATTATACCTTCCGTTCATGCTGCCTTTGGTTTATCCTTCTGGTCACAACTGAACTAATTTGTTACTAGGTTCGCAACACCTAATACATACTTAGTTAATGTTCGTGACTGCATAGAAATTGTGCAGCCGACATTTCCAGTCAAGTTCAATGTATGCGAGACTGCTAGAGGTGAGAGCCGCATATGTAAATTTGATTTCCATATATATTGAATGCGGTTTGATCCTCGATAGTCAGTTTGCCGTCGTACTCTGATAATGATCATGGAAGGTCGAAACGCGTCACTGCGTTGCGGCTGACGGTAGTTTTATTACGTTGTTCGACGACTGGTTAAAAACAATGGAATTGGTGTTTACTTCAAGCTCGCAAACTTGATTTAAAGAATTAAAAGGACTTGATTTTCTCTTTAAATATTGGCTCATTATTGATCTGGAACATCATACGTTCAAAAAGTGCTCCACTTAACTTTGAAAAATTTATGAAAATTAGTTTCGGAGCGTTTTGAGATGCAATTCATATAACCATCTATAATGAATCCGTCAACCGAGATATTCACCGCTCATGTAGAACAAAAATCCGCCTTCGACACCAACACGTCACAACATCACTACAAGACAGTTTACTGCGTATTAAGAAGAGGCGTCTGTCTACAGCCAAACTTGAAGCTGTTCAAGAAATTATCAAAATTACTTGAAGAAGGCATCATCAGATTATAGAATTGTATTTTGGTAACCCCGTTGCACGTGATCACTAAAGCTAACGTATCCTACATGGCTTGTGATGATTATCGTAACGAAAGCAGATGTATATCACATCACCACTATTGATATATTACTAGACAATTTTTTGTGGCAGAAGTGATTTTTCAGTAATTGACCTCAGATAAGATGCTCGAATTTCGATATTCCCAGAGGAAATAGGAAAGATTTATGTTATCACTACTTTTGGTTTATTAGAATACCATTGCATGGCTTTTGGTCTCAAATGTGCTGCTCAGACGTTTTCGTGACAACGAAAAGATGTCATATTCAACTCAGCAAATTACGCACTCGAAATCAACTGCGTTGAGACAGAGATTGCAACAATAACAGTTAATTTATTATAGCACCGTCTTTTATTACATTCAAAACTTGCCCTCCAAAATCTATTCCATTAAGAACCTAACTTAGAAAATTTTGCAGAAACCATCAGATTTTCTAAAATATTAACAGAAGTTCTTTACTGGCCAATCGAAACTGTTATATCCGTTATGCAATCACCTAAAGAATAAAAAAAATAAAGCAGTAAATCTGCTACTTCACGATTGTAGAGAACGAGGAGCTGTTCCATCATGTAGTCAGTTCATTAGCAAATGCCACCATGCTAACATACTAAGATTATAAACGACAATTTCTACCCAAAATTTATTGCTGTGAATTTGTGATCGGCGCCGCACTGGAACGATGCATAACTAGAGTTCAAAAGGCAATACGTTTTTACTTGCATACTTTGTAATGGATAGAAATTGAATAAGACAAATTTGGTCGGGAACTTCATGTCATCCATGACGCAGAGTGCCGTTTAACTAACCAAACAGGCAACAAAAGTTAGATACTGTTTGTGGCGGATATAAATTGAATACGACACTTTTGGTCGGGAAATTCATGCCATCCATGAAGCGGAGTGCCATTTCACTAACAAAAAAGGCAAAAGCAGTTAGATACTGTTTGTCGCAGAGAACTAATATATTTACATTTTTTTATTAGGTATTGCGCACCTAGTAACGTATTCGTTCAAATATGATCAGGATAATCCAAATGTAACATGGACTTAAAGTACAATCTCGTGCACATTCGTTTCGTGCTTACTGGAGATTCATCAAAAGGAGCCGGTATTACGCTCTTTAACCACCATATATTTGGTTGAGGAATATTGGAAAGTAGGACGGTACAATCTCCTATACGAATGTGTAGTGATGCTAACTTCCTATAAAGTTTTCGACAATGCGACTTCATAGCTAACTCACTACACATAATATATATAAGGAGTTTGTAAAGTGTATCAACACCATGACTATTGCGTCAGTACCCGATAAAAAAAATTATGGTACAGAAAAGGTACATGGTACCAACACTATGGTTTCCAAGTCGGAACATGTTACCAGCACGATGGAATTCAATGTAGGTTAAAGTTCTCCAAAATTGAGAACTACAACTAATTCTGAACACCTATTACTGCAGTAAATCCATACACTTTGGCAAAAGCAGATTTTTTTCACATATCATACACGCCCTCAGTCAGCATACATCCAAATGTCACTTGGACAACCGTAAGGTATCCTATTCAAGTAGAGCGAGAAATTTTACGTCTTCGCGAATGGTAATACCATATTTAGAGCGAACACAACATGACTGCACACGCGCTTTCTAGACTAGACGAATCGATAAAACCGACTTTGTCTTCACTATCCACGGTGAAATCTGGATTTCAGCCAACACAATTTGCCAACATCCCCTCTACTAACAGAAAAATACGGCGACTCTCATGTTCAGAGTCCAACAACACTTCTGATTTCATGAATGCATAGATAGTCAATTATCGTGTTTCTAATGAGATTATTACCGTTGGAGATGCACTTTTCTGCGCCAATCTTTTTAGATGACTCTGAATTTCATAGAATGCAGTCTATGTCTACCACCAACATTCCAATGGTATGATAAAGAGAATGCTAAGGAAATTCAAAGCTGCTTTAGCATTCTCATCCATTAATAGCAACTGAGCCGGTGTACTTCTCTTAGTACTCCTTTCCAAGCGTTCTCGTACACGTAAATCTATTCGTACCTTTGTGTTGCAGCTATCTTATCGCATCGACTTACGCTTGATCGGTCAGCTGTCAAGTTTACTTAATTATCAGGATAGCCCAGAAGAATGCTTTACAGTAATATATTGACCCAACAGCCGAGACGCGCTTCGCAGTAACATTGTTGCTGTAGGTAACGACGCTGCTACGGGACCACTGAAAGCTAAGCGTCGCTGTCTTAACAGAATCGACTACGAAAGACAAAATTGTGCATTATCATGCAATGGGCATCGCCTACGTAGGTCACCATAGGTGGGTTTAAACCTTCCACCGAACCGCGTGATCGTGGAAATTTACCACAATTTATATGCCATTTAGGCTCCTCTGTACACTTGGAATTGTTTTCTTCTTACGTGTACCATTTTACTCTATTTCACATAACAGGTGATAAATTCATTTGGATCCAACATGTACCATGTGTTCACTTGTAGTATAACCAAGTGTTTTCGCTAAATTAAACTCACAAATGTTGGGCGGGCAGTGAGAACAATTACCGAAATCAAGGTTGCAATCTTGATATAAACACCTGACACATTAATTACTTACATATGCCAATAAAAACTAAGAATTGTCAAATGTAGCTAAGGCAATTCATCCAGTAGACCAATTTCGTCCTAATTGGGAACTCATCACGTACAGGCTAGAATTTGCCGCCGACAGGGTTCGAATCTAGGCACGTCTACTTTGGAATCTGGTGCTCTAACCACTGAGCCACCCTGTCGAAGCAGACGTGCAAAGGTTCGAGCCCTGTCCGAGGTAAATTCTGGCCAGTACGTGATGAGTTCCCAATACTGATGAAACCGGTCTACTGGATGAATTGCTTTTTCTACACTATACAATTCTTAGTTTATACTGACATATGTAAGTAATTAATGGGTCAGGTGTTTATATCAAGACCGCAACCTTGATTATAATAATAGCTCATAATATGTTCGAAAAGAGGCTATTTCAATAGGGCAGAATTAAGCATGCCTCTCCACTGAACATTGTTGGCGCTAGACTCCCACAAGTTATCGTTCATAGTGAGGGTGAAGTTTCGTGCGTTCAAACGGTCGATACTGCGAATTATAATATCGCACTGAAGATATGCTCAAGAAATGTCGGACGATTTACAAATGCAGTCATAGTTATGTAAACGCATTAAAGCATTACAAGAGTCCATTTCTTGTTAAAGTTTAATCAATCAAATTTTAGAGTACACTCAATATGCATTATACGCACCGAAATTGTGAATAAAAATCGCCTGTACACATACTCCAACAAAACTACATACTCTGATTGACACGAGTTATCACATATCGTGGTAATCATAGCATCATTCAATGCTAAATATCCTAGTTATTATTTCGATGTAACGGAGAACTAACATAAACTGGAAGAAACATTTTACTAATTACGCGATATCTAAAATAGAAATTAATAATTAAAAAAACAGAGCAGAATTCCGCTAAATTTAAAACTCGAAAAGCTATCATGTATTCACGTACCTCGGTTTTATACATGTACATCAATTTTGACGACTTCAGGTAAGTACTAATAGCTTTTATTGTTTAATCAAATAGAGAAAAGATATCATTTTTGCATTAGGTACAACGTAAAATCGATGGTGCAAAAATGAAAAGTAGACGTGGATAACAGCCAAGTTTACAAACTACATTTGTACTCAATTTAAATTACCTGATCTGCGTTTTGACTAACGCAGTTTATATTGTTCCAGTAGTTCTCTTTCTTTAACAAAATATTTCGACTGCCTTCTTCAAACTAATGAAGCAAGCTTGCTTCATTAGTTTCATTTGTTAAACTAGTGAGGATGGACCAACTGAAGAAGGCTGCCGAAATATTTTATTAAAGAAAGAAAACTACTGAAACAATATAAACTGCGTTAGTGAAAACGCAGATCATGTAATTTCAATTAATCCAGTTTCGCAAAAAAATTTCATTCAAGATACATTTGTACTCGATTGTTTAAATTCGATTTAGCATCACATAACTTTTTCATTAGAAACAAGCTCATGAATAAAAGAAGCAAACACCGAAATCAATCAGACCATTTACTGTAACGTTAAATATAAAAGAGAAGATAACTAACCGAATATAAGGAAGCGATTTATTAACTATTTCATTATATGGAAAGGCAAATGATTCAACTTAATTGAGTTCGCAGAATAACAAAAGCGTATTTAAAATCACGTGGAAAACTAGAGATAAGCATCAATAGAAAAAAAATAAATAAAAATATAAACACAGCCAGAGAACTAAGTCTCACACAAGGTGGGCTTCAGAATAGTCATGGTATGTGGCTCATACTGCTTCTGACATCCAAGAACAGCCCCCGGGTTACATCGAGTGGACTAACTCAAGCAAATAGGAGAACAGCGAATGTATTTCGCTGGCGGTTCTAAGCTAGAAGTTGCAGACAGATGCTTCTCGTCAGACTTTGGCAGTAAACCTTCTGAAATACGACAGACTTTAAAACAAAAATCACTACAGACTGTCAGTCGAATCCACACGTGAAAATAGGCTTCAGACGAGACACGGGTAAAAAAATCAGGTCTCTGCTGACTTAAAGGTCAAACTAGACTGTGTTTATTGTAGAAAACGACCGGTTTAATTTGAGAAAAATTAACGACATTGGCTTAAGCGAACGGAAGCTAGTCTTTCTACTGAGTGTTATTATAGGCCCGATATGTTGTCAAACAGTCGGTTATAGCTCATAATCCAGCATTTTCTGTGGATATCAAAATTGGTGTTGAAGCCTTAGGAGTGAGGGGGACAATCGGAATCCTGCCATCACGGAAACTTTTAGGGCATGCACATGGAATTGAGGATAAATATGATCATTGCGTAGGTACTAGTGCAAATCGACCGACCACGAAAGAAAATCAGATCGAGTGTTTGTTGATGCCGTTCAATTGGTGATCGGCATCGCCTGGATACAAGAAAATTGTTCTTGCTTTAAGTGATTCGTGACCAGTCGAGTAAACTATAATGTTGGCGGAACTTTTGAATGCTTATGCTGATTTCATGTTGTTTATTAAAAGAGGCTTCGTACGTGTAAATCAATTTTCTGGACTTTTCTTTGTGTAGAACTGAGGAATTTGAAAAATGTCTGTGCTTCGTTTCAATTATTTGCTCCGACTTAGATGCTTTATTGACGATGCCAAGCCTTTCTGCGGTAGTATATTTATTTAAAAGATCATAAAAAACATCAATTCTTAATGATATTTGCGCCGAGTGATTTTTTCCATTCTTAGCAAACATACTCTTTTCCAACTCAAGATTTCTCATTTACTAGATCACACGAAAACCAAAAATGGGTATAACTGGAAGATTTTACCGTGTAGTAAAATATTTTCGAAATAAACTGGCCATTATCCATAATAAACATACTCATGATAATAAAATGTTTCTTCTACTAAAAAATACTGTGCAATATTCAAAAGCAATGGATATCATAAAGTTAGCATAGCTTGCAAGTTTAAACTAAACATTGCTTAGTAATATCAGATGTTTTTCAACTACTAGACCTGTTGCGAACTTAGAGGCCACTCAATATTAAATCCTATTATTCAACATTTTTCCGTCCCGTTAATTAAACTTCGTTGAAACCACTAGAATGACATTTAATGCCATACCTGTTATCTTTCTTTGTTTTGGACTTATGGTACAGGTAGCAGTTGTAATTTTTCAGAAAGAAACAATTCTAAAATAAATGCGCATGTTAGGAAAAACACCGCCAGCTAACACGAAAACTTGCCAAAAAGTTCAGCATCAATGACATATCTCGTCCGCGAACACACATGCCTTTAGTCTATAGTTTAAAAATAAGTGACAGAAAGCATCAATGTTCTTTGACGACAAGGCGAAAGAAATTTAATGGAGGTTAATGCAATTGAAAATTTTGATTAGAAAGTAAATTTAATTTAGCATATATACAGCAGCCTAAACGTATCATACAATTCACAGTCGACAGTTGGTTCCAGAAGGAAAATTTTATCGCCTGCTTCAGAAACAGCATACGGACTTATTGATTCCAAGGAACGCCTGTTTGTGTCAATATAATGAAACACATTCGTACCTATTATACGGAACCGCAAGTAAAAATGGCAAATGTCTATCTTCAACAAATTATTTATAAAAATAATAAATAGTCAATTTAAATTAGTCCAAGTTCGAGTTGAAGTTGTTTAAACACGAATAAACAAAGCAGATCACCACATATTAGTAAATTGAAGTACGATGATAAAACGTTAGAAACTAACCTTCATTGTACGAACAGACTAAATTGTTTCTCCGCGTTATATTTCAGTCTGGTGATTTGATAAACAGGCGTCTTGAATGAAAGGTTTCCGCAGAATTTTCAGCGAACGGCTACCGACCAGAGTGTGAGAGTTGATGACGCATCAGATTGTAGCGAGAATAAAATCTCTTATCACAGAATTCGCAGCCAAACCGCTTCTCGCCTGAGTGAATCCTCATATGAAGAACCAATGAACGGCTAACTGCAAAGGATTTGTCACAAATGCGACATATAAACTGCTTGTTAATATCGTGTGTCCTCTGATGACCAGCTAAATAAGGTTTTGTGGAAAATGACCTAAAACAAATTTCACAGGTAAAAGGGCGTTGAGTTGTTGTCGGACCGACAACAGGCGATATTACTTCATCAGGAGCATCGCATTCTGAAGGTGCCTTCAATGTGTGCACCTTATAGTGAGCTTTTAGAGAATTTCGAGCTGCATATTTTCTACCGCAAACGTCACATTGAAATGCCTTGTCACCAGTATGGATTGTTCTGTGTCGAAGTAACATAAATTTTTGTGCAAACGACTTTAAGCACAGGTCGCACTGAAACCGCCGACGCTCGGCGTGAGCTTGTTCGTGCTTAGTGAGACTAATTTGAGAATAATAGCTTTTTCCGCAAATATCGCACACGTATTGCCTGTCTGTTGTGTGTTTTCGCATGTGAATACGTAAAGTAATCCGGGAAGCAAACACGTCCCCACAGACGTCACAACTAAATGGCTTTTCACCAGCGTGCGTTTTCTTGTGACAACTCAATTCTGATTTTGTTGTGAATGGCAACTCACAAATATCACAAGTAAAAGACTTTTTCCTGGCGTGCATCACCATATGAACGCTTAAAGTACAATTGTAGGTAAACGAGGCATTGCAGATTTCACAGGTGAATGGCTTCTCGCCAGTGTGAGATCTTTGGTGAATATTGAGATATGATTCGCACCGGAACGACTTCTGACAAATGTCACACTGAAATGGAAGTTTTCCACTGTGTTTCTTCTGGTGTTTCTTCAAGCCGTCCAAAGTGAAATATGCGCTATCACAGACAGAACATTGGAATGGTTTCACTTTCGCGTGCAATCCTGCATGTATCGTTAGATTACGTTTTGACACAAATGCTTTGCCACAGACCTCACAGAGAAATGGCTTCTCCCCAGAATGGTATTTGCGATGTCGAATCAAACTGATAATAAGCGAGAAACCTCTGCCACAATCCGTACAGATGAACCTCTTGGTCCCGTTCTGTTCACTAGTCCAGCCGATACCAGATTCTTCCTTCTCAATTTCAACAATCTGATTTAGATTGGAACTGGTGATACTCTCGTCACATTCCGCGGCTTTTACAACTACTGATGTAAATTCCTTATCAATTTTCAAAAACGGGTTTGTCTCCTCTACTTGATTGTATCCGGTAGGGCTGTGCGAGATTTCCAAATCTGGCTTCATCCCGGACATTACTCCGGACAAATTAGCCTTATCCAGTTGCAGATCTTGTTCCAATGACTGATTTTTTGTTAGAGCTCAGCACTTTTCTTAAATAAACGAAAGACAAAATTCAAATCAAAAAGAAAATTTTAAAAATCCTTCCATAATAACAGTTTTCCACATAGAATGCAAATTTATAATGTCTCATGATCCAAATTCCCATGCAGCGACCCAAATAAACTTACCTCCATTGAACTTGTGAATGTGCTGACATAGCAAATGAGGAATAAGTGTTTGCATTTTAATTTTTAGCTGCTCCAAAAATTGCCACGACATCAATCGACTTGAGAGACGAAAACGGGTCGCAAGCACGAAAATAGACGCATAAAGACATGCATAAACACATATATGCATACATATATACACATACATACATACATACAGACATAATAAACATCCATACCTAAATACATACGCACATTCATACATACATACATAAATACAAGCATACACAGATACAAACATTACTGCATACCAAAATACAAAAAGACGCATTCAAACATACACATGAATATGTACACACATACGTATTCACATACATACATGCATGCATAAATTCGTTCAAACAAATGCATAAAAACACATATAAATACACTCATATATCATTACACGTATACATCCATGCATAAACGGAAATCTTTATCTTCCACAAAATGGGTTCCAAAGTAGCCTATGAATACAAGTCAGAATTAACCGAGCACCTCCTCTGAAACCTTTTTGCCGCTACACTCCCACAGATCTTGTCTCGGTCAATTGTCTCTTAGTTAGTAACGTTACGATGTGGTGCAGTCAGATAACCGCTACCGCGAATAGATGTACCCAACTAAACATTTCGTCAAGAATACTTTAAATGCTGAAAGGGTGCAGTCTTGTTGTCGTATACGCGTCACAGCATGAGATGTGTCAACTTTATATTAAGGCTTAATAAATTAGTCTTTAAAGTCAACTCACTAAATATTATATGTTCCGAACACGTTAAAGGTAAACACAGAATGATTTCAATATCAACAAATTAGATAATAAAAACATATATATATATATATATATATATATATATATATATATATATATAAATGAATAATTTTTAAAGAAAAAGCAAAATTCCGCTAAATATAGAACTCGATTAGATATCAGAATTTCACGAACCTCGTTTTAATACATGCGCGTCAAATTTGCAGACTTCAGGTAATCACAAGACCTCTTCATATTAAACGAACATTGGTTGCGCGGGTGGTGATAACAATTGTTTGATCACGCACAGAAAAGACATCCATTTTGTATTAGAGACTATGAAAAATGCACGGTCCAAAGATGAAAAATATATGCGGATACGAGCCAAGTTTACAAACTATATTTTTACTCGATTGTTTAAACCCGATTAAGCAAAATATAACTTTTTCGTTATAAAAAAGGTTAAAAATCACAGAAACCAATCACGGAAATCAAATACACCACAACTGTAATGATAATCAGAAACGAGAAGAGAAATAATCGGAAATAAGAAAATGATTTATTAACAAATGTGTTGTATGACAAGGAAAATGATTTAAAAATATTTAGTTTGCAGAATATCCCTTGCATCCATAAAACATCTAAGAACATATGGTAACCCAAATGCAAGCAACAACAAAAGGAATCAAGATGGTGTTTCCTCTGATGACAAGTTAAATAAATATTGGATATTTATGAAATTGGCTCAAAGCAGACATCGAAGGTAAATGGGCGTTGAGTTGTTGTCGGCCCGACAACAGACGATATTCCTTTATCAGGAGCATCGCATTCTGAAGGTGCCTTCAATGTGTGCACCTTATAGTGAGCTTTTAATGAATTGCGAGTTGCATACTTTCTACCGCAAATGTCACATTCAAACGCTTTGTCACCAGTATGGATTGTTCGGTGTCGACGTAACATAAATTTCTGCGCAAAAGACTTTAAACACAGGTCGCACTGAAACCGTCGACGCTCGGCGTGAGCTTGTTCGTGCTTAGTGAGACTAATTTGAGAATAATAGCCGTTTCCGCAAATATCGCACACGTATTGCCTATCTGTTCTGTGTTTTCGCATGTGAATGCGTAAAGTAATGCGAGAAGCAAACATGTCCCCACAGACCTCACAACTAAATGGCTTCTCACCCGCATGCGTTTCCTTGTGACAACTCAATTCTGATTTTGTTGTGAATGCCAACGCGCAAATATCGCAGGGAAATGACTGTTGCATTGTGTGCCTCACCATATGTACCCTTAAAGTACAAATATGGGCGTATGATGCCTTACAGATATCACAAGTAAATGGTTTCTCGCCAGTGTGAGATCTTCTGTGATTATTGAGATATGATTCGCAAATAAACGACTTCTGACAAATGTCACACTGGAATGGAAGTTGTCCACGGTGTGTTCGCTGATGTCTCCTTAAGCCGTTCGAGGTGAAATATGCGCTATTACAGACGGAGCATTGGAATGGTTTTACTTTCGCGTGCAATCCTGCATGTGTCGTTAGATTCTGTTTTGACACAAACGCTTTGCCACAGACCTCACAGAGAAACGGCTTCTCACCGGAATGATATTTGCGATGACAAATCCAAGTGATGATAAGTGGAAATCCTCTGCCACAATCTTTACAAATGTACTTCTTGCTCCCATCTTGTTCACTTGTCCAGCTGATACTGGAGTCTTCCTCGTCAGCTACAACACCCTGATTTAGACCGGGATTGGTGATACTCTCGTCATCTTCTGCCGCTTTTACAACAACCGATGTGAAATATTCATCAATTTTTAATTTTGCGCATCCGGTTTGGCTGTGCGAGACGAGGAAATCTGGTTTCATTCCAGACATTACTCCGGTGAATCTAGTCTTAGTAAGTTGCTCAACTTCATTCGCTGACCGCTTTTTAATTAGAACCGATCGCTATTCTTAGATAAACGGAAAACCAAAATGCAAATAAAAAAGAGAATAAATACTTAAAATGCAGTTTATCAGTATCAGCAATGCATAATGCAATCTCATCTTGGCTAAGGATCCAAGATCACCTCAACTGCATAACCAAACTTCTGTTGAACTTGCGATTTTACTAACAACAAAGGAGGAATAAGTATATGCATGTGAATATAAAGCTTTTCTGAAATTCCGAACAAACAGCGTCACTGCACATATAAAGGTAATGATGATAAATGGATATAACGAAAAAATACATTGAATGAAATCATACATACATACAAATATAAAAACATATATAGAAAAATACAAACATGCATGCATAAATAAATACATACACACACATATACACATGAATACATACAAGCGCACACACGGATACATATATTTCTACATGCATGCATAAATACAAACAAAAAGCATACATACATATATACACACCAACATACCTACATAAATTCATTTATACGTACATACATACATTCATACACACAAGCGTGCATACATCTATACATTCACACAAATATACATACATATATACGTGCATACATACATTCATACATATATAAACCCTAGCATTCACACACACATAAATAAATATTTACGTAAATAAACGCATACATATATACATATATACGCACATACATGCATACATGAATTCCTGCATATATCCATACATACATACCTACATATATAAAAGCATGCATTAAAATTTGACAACATACATACAAACATCATACAAACACCATAAATTCATTCATACATGCATACATAAATAAATACATACAAACATTCATACGTACATAAATACATGCGTACATACCTACATACATACATGTATACATGCTTGCATATAAACATACATGCATCCATCCATCCATACATACATACATAACTACATACACACATATATGTATATATATATATACAAACATGCATCTATACATACATCCCTAAATACATATATACATACACACATACATACATGCATACATACATATATGCATACCTACATACAAATATACATGCATGCATCTATACATACATACATGTATCCATAAATACATGCATACATACATACCTAAATACATATATAGATATGCATGCATCCATCCATCCATCCATATGTACTGAACACAGCCACACTTTACCTATATACACATACAAAATACATACATAAGCACATACATACATGCATACATACATACATACATACATACATACATACATACATACATACATACATACATACATACATACATACATACATACATACATACATACATACATACATACATACATACATACATACATACAACATACATACATAAACATACATACATACATACATAAATACATAAATACATACATACGAAGATTTTTAATCAGGCGCGACGAGAAAGGTTAGTTTTCACGCTGCGCGATAGCAAAGGTTGTTCAAGATGTTAGTTTCTTGACTAGTACCTTCAATGTCTTACAGGTCAGTAATCAGAAGCAAATTACGTAGAAGTATCACTTTCCGCTATTTATTGTGTCTGACAGTCATAGTTGGCTCGAAGGAGCAAATTCCAATAGGGCATATTTATGTAGGCTTCCCCATATAACCCTGCTTTCCGAGTCGGTACATGATACCAACCTGATAGATATAAATTTATGCTTAAGTTCACCCAAATTGAGAATTACAACAATTTCCGAACACCTGTTACTCCAGTTAAACCATACACTCTGGCCTTCATCGATATCAGTTATCACATTTCGCGGTAAGCATGACATCATTCAATTCAATATGTTACAGTTAAATACTGTTTGTTACGTGTATATATATTAGAGAAAGTGTGAGTTATTGAAGACGCATTGTCGTTGACTTTAGATCATGTTAGCTTCACTATTAAATGTTTACACATTCGTCTAGGAGATTGTACCGTCCTATTATTCCACATTCTTATACCAAATATATAGTGGTTAAAGGGCGTAATACCGGCTCCTACTGATGAGTCGCCAGTAAGCACGAAACGAATGTGCATGAGATTATACTTTCCGTTCATGCTGCCTTTGGATTATCCTTCTGGTCACAACTGAACTAATTTGTTACTAGGTTCGCAAAACCTAATACATACTTACAAACCTCGGATATTATCTGATACGAACCCTTTTATTTGTTTGGGTATTTTAGATTCAAAAGTATTCAAGATCGACATTTAGACTGCGCTTAATTTGGTGCCTTACAATTCGACAAGTGATATTGTCATCCAAGCTAGCAGCAATTTAGCGCCTAATTTCGAGAATTTCTCCAAACCTTTCAAAGACTTAATGCCAATTCTATGAGAGCCTGTATTGCCCCATCTAGTAGTACTTGTATTCTGCACAGTGCATCTTATCTTTACAGTAAGTTAGAATTTTCATAATACAGGCCAGTTAACTTTGACTTTCGAATATCACCATCTTTTCGTTGGAAAGACGGCTGTTTGCGGAACCCAACGACTTCCTATGAGCCCCTCCTTACGGACCGGGAACTAAGTCATGATGGCAAAGTTGGGAAACTTGACGCCACACGCTGTGGAAGCGAAACACTATCCTTTTCGTGACATTCACAACGGACCCCGTACTGTGGCAATTGAGATATTGAGTAGGGCACCGAGATCGTTACCTGGAGGAGGAAGAAGTTACAGTGGCCAAATTTGAAGCTGCGAACATCCAAATGGGTCTATTTAAAGCTAATGAGAATACAGGAGATATTGCATGCAGAAGCGCAAGAATTAAGATGAAGCATAATAAGGAGAATGCTGAAAGCAGCAGACGAGCCTATGAAGTAAATATGAGATAAACAATAATTATGCAATTATTTAAATCAAGTTTGCGAGCTTGAAGTAAACACCAATCCCATTGTACTTAACCAGTCGTCGAACAACATAACAAAACTACCGCCAGCCGCAACGCACTGACGCGTTTCGACTTTCCATGATCATCATCAGAGTACGGCGGCAAACTGACTACCGAGGCTCAAACCGCATTGAATATAAATATGGAAATCAAATTTAGATATGCGGCTCTCCCCTCTAGCAGTCCCGCATACATTGCACTTGACTGGAAATGTCGGCTGCACAATTTCTATGCAGTCAAGAACATTAATTGTTTGCAGCTTTCGCCACATATACATATATAGACAATACAATTTAAACAATAATTGATTCCGCGGGTGGTGGTAACAATTATTTAAATCAAGTTTGCGAGCTTGAAGTAAACACCAATCCCATTGTATTTAAATAATTGTTACCACCACCCACGCAATCAATTATTGTTAAATAATTATGCAAATCTGTTTTATCAAAGAGTCACGCTTTATACGAGTAAACTCCTAAAAATGATAAATTAAAAATTAGACGAGTCTAGCCAGAATGGCTTCTGATGATAGTTTTCAAGAATTGGTCACAATATTGCCAAAACTGATGAGTACTTCAGCAGCAGATTTCGAAAAATATGTTAAGGCAGAATGAAACATTAATTATGAAATTTCAAAGCCTAAAGGATTCATTAAATCAAGTTTAACAGCTTAATATAAACACCAATCCTATTGTGTCTAGCTCGTCGCACAGATTAGTAAAATCACCGTCAGTCCCACGAACTGACGCGTTTCTAACATCCTCGCCAGTAGTTTTGTTACGTTCTGCGACTGGTTAAATATAATTGGATAAGTTTAGGTATAAAGCTTGCAAAATTGATTTAAAAAATTATTGCCACCCGCGCAATCAATGATTGTTTCATCGTAATACTTATATATACGTTGTGAAAGCAGAAAAAAGTTAAAATTCGTGACTGCATAGAATTTGTGCAGCCGACATTTCCAGTCATGTACAATGTATGCAAGACTACTAGAGGTGAGAGCCGCATATCTAATTTTGCTTTTCACATATACTCAATGCCGTTTGATCCTCGCTAGTCAGTTTGCCGTTGTATTCTGATGATGATCATGGAATATTTAAACGCGTCAGTGCGTTGCGGCTGGAGGTAGTTTTGTTATGTTGTTCGACGACTGGTTAAATACAATGGGATTGGTGTTTACTCCACGTGATGTCACGTTACATGTTTGAGTAAATAGGACTCTTATACAAAATATTTCCAACAAATTTAACAGCGAGACGGTTGCTGGCTCTGGTGCCACAACAAATAGCAGAAAAAACGCTTATCACAAAATTCGCACCCAAACGGATTCACACCGGTGTGACTCATATTATTATAGAAAATCTCACGTCGTTGTGCAAAGGATTTGTCACACAGATGGAAAAAATGGCGACTTAAGTGTGTGGGTTCTATGCTGAAAAATAAAATAGCTTTTAGTTAAAAATTAGAAAAAACAAATTCTATACGTAAATAGCCGTACAAAAGTCATAAGTACGTTTACGTGAGAAAGCTCTCCGCCCGAAGCTAGGCAATTCCCGAACTTCCAAAGGTAGGCGATAAGTTATGATTTCGTAATAATTATTTAGCAGAGACATTTTGTCAACAATTTCGCGATAAGCTGGCTTTTCAACAGTGTATAATTGACGATGTGCAATGAACATAAATGTCTGCGTAAATGACTTTAATCACAAATAACACAGAAACCATCCGCGCACATCTGATAATGGAGTCTCCGTTGGTAAACCTTACGCTTACATTTCGTTACAGGAACGGCAAAATCATTCCGAATAACATTAGCGGTATCTCGTAATTTTCTGTTAATTTTGCAAAATCTGGAGAAACATCTTCCTCCACTTCACAGCTGAAGCTGATTTTTCCACTTTATCGCATGCGAGGACAAAGTGCCATCCGAGTATTTCCGGCTTAATCTCGGACGTCATTTTGGTCCCTTCAGTTTTGATAAGACTGTTCCAACTATTGCCTCATAATTAGCTCTTCGTAGCATTCATTCATAAACGAAATATTCACATGAAAAGAAAATCAGAGTTAAAAATATTGCAAATTACATTGCGCAGAATCATCGACATCGTATCTGTTATTATTCTGGCCCATGACCCATTCTTACTCCCTTTGGTCGAACCAAACATATTTCCTATGAAATTGTGAAACAGCTAACAGCACAATAGCGCAAGTGTGAAATTTATTTTCGAAAGGCCAGGAAAAAACAAACAACTGAAAACGTGCCAAGGTTGGAGCCCTGTCTGCGGCAAATTCTGGACAGTGCGTGATGAGTTCTCAATAAGGACGAAACCGGTCTACTGGATGAATTGCCTTTTCCACACTATACAATGCTTAGTTTATACTGGCAAATGTATGTACATAATGGGCCAGGTGCTTAAATCAATTTCGCAATCTTGGTTAAAAGTAATTATCACCGCCCGCGCAACCAATGTTCGTTTAATTATATAAATATTCATTTCAATACCACTTCCCCATGTAGTGTGGTATCTCTTCTATAATGACAGACTGTGGATAGTTAGTTGGAATTTTGAGGTTAAATGAAGGTCATATAGGCTCCAACTAAAGTGAATGCTAACAAAGAACCATTAGGTTGTATATAACTGAAAATTGTGTGTAGTACGCTGCAGGATTGCTCAGTAATTAGGGTACCAAATTCCAAAGCAGACGTGCGGCAAATTCTGGACAGTACGTGATGAGTTCCCAATAAGGATGAAATCGGTCTACTGGATGAATTCTTTAAATCAAGTTTGCCACCAATCCCATTGTATTTAACCAGTCGTCGAAAACAACAAAACATAACAAAATAACTTAAAGAGCACTGGTTGATACCCGTGGGTTGATTGGTTTCAGCTCCACAAAGCAGTTAAGACCCACCACCCGCGCAAACAATTATTGTTAAATTGTATTGCCCATACTGGATGAATTGCCTTTTATAAATTATATAATTTTGATTTTATATTGACAATTTTATGTACATAATCGCAAACTTGATTAATACTAAGTGAAAACGGCTTGTTACTATCTAAAATTGTGGCATGACTACCGGAGGGAACCATATAATCAGTCCGATAGGCTGAACCGCCGCATAACCATGAAAGGCCATTCCAACGGGGAAAGATTAATAACAAGACAAGGAGTGAATCAGAAGAAGATCTAAAGATCTACCTACCTTAGTAAGCATAACCTATACAAGCTCATACTCCACACAGCACATAAGCTATAGAATCAGGCGACATCGCCAACAAAGGTAACCGTTTAAAACAAGTTCGAGCAAAATTTATACGAGACTACTTCGAGTTCGAGCCACAGATCTGATTGATGTTACTTTATATATGCACTACAGTTTGATCGTCGTTATTCAGCTTTACGACCTGCACTGATGATGACCACGGGCGGTCGAAGCGTGTTCTGATATATTTTGCGACTAGAGGAATAAAATTGGATTAGCGCTTATCTAAAGTGCGCAAATTCGATTTGAAGAATTGCTATCACCATCCCTCGCGACTA
Source organism: Eudiplozoon nipponicum (assembly GCA_029291075.1). Classification (NCBI taxonomy): domain Eukaryota; kingdom Metazoa; phylum Platyhelminthes; class Monogenea; order Mazocraeidea; family Diplozoidae; genus Eudiplozoon; species Eudiplozoon nipponicum. The sequence goes on along the minus strand of JAQBSW010005726.1, from coordinate 6,483 downwards.
AAGATTATACAAAGATATATAATACGGTAAATTTGTCGCTTCCACTAGATTGCTTCACCACAAAACACCACCTTGCAGAAAAACTCAAAACCACTAAGAAGAAGAATAAGAGGAGTAGAATAGAAATCGGAAAAAAATTAGCCGATTAGCCCAATTCGGCGCCATTTTTAACGAATATTACAACCAAAAGTTCGGCTGAGAGCATGGACAACACTTTCAAAGTTGCATCAATTCAAACTAACAAACTTGATTGTGGCTAACTTAAGTAGTCCAACCAACGTCAAAATTTGGTTCCATCCCAAGCCAAACGCCAAAATAGTGCCCAATGAAAAACTAGGTTGAATCAAGTGTAACATTCGGGCGATTCATCGCAAGTGATGGAGACTTGCTGAATGTTTTAACTATAAGCAATTATTTTCGAATGCTTGCTCAATGATGAAAAACTGCAACAAACAGCGATGATCGAATACTTACAAGCATCTCATATCTCCAACTGCGAAGACCCAAAATTCCGAAGCATACAGAAACACAACAAGCACCTATGCGCTACACCCACGAGCTTTAATGTGATGAAAGACGCCTTCGTTTCACCAAATGTAGTGAAGGTTAAAAAGGCGAATATAACTTTTGTGTTCCGCATTTTAACTTCGTCGATCCAATTGCCTAAGTTAGCAAAATAACTTCCAAGCCAGCCGGAACAAATCCGCTATATTCAGACCTTAATTTTGAAGCTGCACAGATGAATGTGTGATCTGTAACCCTGAGCTAGTAACTTAAAACACGTGAGTGCCAATTTTTCACCAAAAGACAGAGAACAATAAATGTCCTTGATAGAATCTCGACTGTCGAATACTATAACTACACCGCCCTGGTAGTAAACGTGGTCAAATCAGTCGCCTAGGGAAAGTTCAGAAGCCAGCATTTTAGGGTGTGAATGGGCAAATCTCATAATAGCATCTATCGTTAGGATGCACAAAGATTTTAAAAAAATGAAATGTTGAAAATATTCCGTGTCGCTGATAACTAATAAAATTCAAATATTTGATAGATATTGCGCACTAAGTTTACAATTTAGTTCAAATGAGACACGAACCATATGCGAAAGACAGCATGAAAATAAGGTAATCTCCTGTATCGTTAAAAACAATTTTGGATAAATTTTCATCTAAACTGACCAATATCCGGTGTGAGTCTTATGCTAATTTATGAGAGATGTCCGGACAAAATTTATTTATAACAAACTTCGAATTTGAAAGGCGTTCCAGAACTTTCACATTTATTCATATAATAAGTGCGAAAATGTCTGCGGCTGCAGACATCCTGTCACATATATAAAACTTAAAGATGTTATCCACATTTTAAAAGCTTAGATAATGTTTGTTGCGGAGAACTAATATATATGCAATTTTGTATTAGGTGTTGCGCACCTAGTAACAAATTATTTCAAATATGACCAGAAGGATAAATCAAAGACAGCATGAACGGAAAGTACAATGTCGTGCACATTCGTTTCGTGTTTACTGGCGACTCATCAGTATGAGCCGGTATTACACCCTTTAACCACTATATATTTGGGCGAGGAATGTGATACGCAGCACCTAATGCATAGACGAATATTAAAAAAACTAAATTTTTACTCGATTTTAAAACCCTATTTAAAAACATATAACATTTTCGTTATAATAAAGTTCATCAATACAACAATCAAACAAATAAATCAGTCACACCGCAACTGTAATTGTAATCAGAAACAAGAAGAGAACTAACCGGAAATAAGCAAATGGTTTATTAACAAATGTGTTGTATGACAAGGAAAATGATTTCATAAAATTTAGCCCACAGAATTGCCATGTTGTCCCTAAAAAATCTCATATGAAATGAAAAATTAGAGACAAAAAGCAATAGAACTAAAGAAGTTCGTGTGTCCTCTTGTGACTAGCTAAATAGTGTTTAGAAGAGAATGACTCAAAACACATTTCGCGGATAAATGGGCGTTATGTGGTCGTGGGTCCAACAGCGGTTGATGTCCTTCCCTCAGAAGTGTCATGTCCCAAGGAAGCCTTCAACGTGTGCACTTTATAGTGCTTGTTTAGTGATTGTCTAGCTGCATACTTTCTACCGCAGATGTCACATGTAAATGGTTTTTCGCCAGTGTGGACCAGTCGATGTCGAAGTAACAAATATTGCAGCGCAAACGACTTTTGGCAAAAGTCGCATTGAAAACGCCCGCGCCCAGCGTGTGTCTGTTCGTGTCTGGTGAGAGTAATTTTAGAACAATAACCTTTTCCACAAATATCACACATATATGGTCTGTTTGTTATGTGTTTGTGCATGTGAATGCGTAAAGAAATGCGACCAGCAAACACGCCCCCACAGACGTCACATCGAAACGGTTTCTCACCTGCGTGCGTTTTCTTGTGACAATTCAATTCTGAAAATGTCATGAATGACAACTCACAAATATCACAGGGAAATCGCTTTTGCATAGCATGCCTCAACAAATGACCATTAAGGGTAAATTTACGAGAAAACGTAGCCTGACAGATGTGACAAGTAAACGGCTTCTCGCCTGTATGAGTTCTTTGGTGACTATTGAGATATGATGCGCAAATAAACGATCTCTGACAAATGTCACACTGAAATGGAAGTTCTGTACCATGCTTTTGCTGATGTCTCATTAAACCGTTCAATGTCAAATATGCAATATCACAGACAGAACACTGAAAAGGTTTTACTTTCGCGTGCAATCCTGCATGTATCGTTAGACTCTGTTTTGAAACAAACGCATTACCACAGATTTCGCAGAGAAACGGTTTCTCACCGGAATGAAATTTTTGATGACAATTCAAATTTTTTAGAAGCGGAAAACCTCTGCCGCAATCTTTACAGATGAACATTTTGCTCTCTTCCTGTTTACTACTCCAGCTGATACCAGAGCCTTCCTTCTCAACCCCCTCACTTCCAGTCAAACCGTTTTTGGTGGACTTTTCGTCAGTTTTCACCAGTTTTAAGACTACTGACGAAAATTCATTGTCAATTTTATAAAAGGGGCTAATCTCCTCCACTTTTTCATATCCGGTAAATCCGTGGGATAACGGCATTTTTGGTTTGATTCGGTGCATTTCTCCGGTCAAATTAATCTTACCCAGGCGAAGAACTTGTTTCGATGACTGCTAATTAATTATAGCCGGGCGCTATTCACAGCTAAACAAAAGAAAAGAAATGCAAATCAAAATGATCACTAACGACAGCTTAGCATCGTGATCAATGCAAAATGCAAACAGATCTAATCTCATGATTTAAATTGGCCTGCAACGGCCAAAAGAAATTTACTCACATTGACATTGTGTACATGCTGATGTAGAAAATTATGAATATGCGTTTACATTATAACATATAGCCGTTCTCAAATTCAGAAAAGACCAACCTGATCGCATAAGTCAAGTTGACAGAATAAAACGAGCCGCAACCGCGAAAAATATCGACATGTATATAAATAAAATAATTCATTCATACATACATACATGCAGACACATACATATATATATATATATATATATATATATATATATATATATAAAGGTACGTAAATGCGTGCCTACGTACTTAAATGCATATATAAATACATATAAATAAATATTCATGCAGTCATACGTAAAAATAATGACATACATACATATATACATACGTAAGTACACACGAACATAGATATATACATGCATACGTACCAACGTACATACAAACAGACAAATAAAAATACATACAAGCATGAGCTAATAGATACAAGAATACTTACATGCATAAATACTTACACACACAATCTTGAATCCTATAAATTTCCAGGTTCCCCGATTATTGGCTTTGATTGATGGGTTCTCACTTGTCCCTTCATTTTGAAGCCCTCCATCAGCTGCTTGTCTGAAAATGACGTTATAATACGATTTTCCACTCTTTCTGTTCCAAATTTTCTAGACTTTATTTTCATCAATCAAGGCCAGTAATAGGTGCACCTGGAAATTTCCATGATTTATATCCAGTCTCGAAAATGCGACTTCCACGCTAACTCACTCTATATAATATATATACCGAGTCTGTAAAGGATACTAACACTATGGCTACTGTGTCAGTAACCGATACCAACATTGTAGTACCGAAAAGGTACATGGTACTAACACTATGGTTGCCGAGTCGATACATGGTACCAACATGATGGATTTCAATGTATACTATAGTTCACTGAAATTAAGAATTAAAACTATTTCTGAACACCTGTTACTCCAGTAAATCCATACACTCTGGCCTTGATCGATATCAGTTATCACATTTCGCGGGAATCAGGATTTATTTATTTGTATTTTTATCGTTATGCCTATCTATATCACTTCATTTGATGTTTTGTGTGTCAATTTTTTTGGTTTTTCTCTGACCACAATTAATGACTTTATTTCGATTGACGCCTTTGCTTTAATTCAGACTTTCGTGCCTTCGTGCCTACTTTAATCTAACTGGCTAAATTATCTGTCATTTTAGCGTTTTTCTTGTTTTCCTTAATGCGGTCTTCCATGTTAATAAATGTTGAACCTTTTTGCTCATTGCTGTCCTTTCTTGTTGAGTATTTGACCGAATTTTTCTTGTGCGGGACAATTGATAGCACTCGTAGGTCGGTAAAACCTTGAATCCTGTACATTTCCAGGTGCAATGATTATTGGCCTTGATTGATGGGTTCTCACTTGTCCCTTCACTTTGAAGCCCTCCATCAGCTGTTGACGTTGGAACGAGATTTTCCACTCTTTTTGTTCCTAAATTTCTTGACTTTATTTCCATCAATCAAGGCCAATACTAGGTGCACTTAGAAATGTGAAGGATTCAAGATTTTAACGACCTACGAGTGCTAGAGTAGCTTTCTCGAACCTTCGTCATTTATGCAGAAACGCGAATATTTCACTTTGCCTTAAAGGTCGTGTTTACAATGCATCTGTACGCGCAGTCTTACTATACGCTAGTGAAACTTGGCCTCTTAGAGTTGATGATCTGAGACGCTTACAGGCATTCGATTATCGTTGTTTGAGAAGTATAGCACATGTTGGTTACCAACAACGAATAACTAACGTTGATATCCGTAGACGTATTTTTGGATCTGACAATAAGTGCTCGTCTTTAGAAAAGCAAATAAGGCTCCATCAACTTCGTTGGCTCGGTCACGTTTTGCGTATGCCCTCATTCCGATTGCCCAATAGAGCTCTGTTCTCTCATCCAGCACCAAATTGGCGTAAGAAACAAGGTGGGCAGATTTTGACATGGCAGAAACAATTAAAGTCACTTACATCCAAATTGGGTAGTATAGGATCCACTCGTCTGCCGGGATGGGGTTCTCGTGCACATCACAGTTCTTGGTTAGAAACCCTTAGCGATATGGCAGCGAATCGAGCTCAGTGGCGATCTTGTTGCAGATGTATAGTAGAATCATCTTCGTAGCTTTCTTTTCTTAGTAGGGCAAAGTTAGCTGCGAGGTTCGGTTTCTTTATGACGTGATACGGTGAAATCCGCAAGAAAGCTGTGTTGCTGATGTCGCCTTGCCCGAATGCTAACTTGGCCATAATGGTGTTGTGGAGAGGTTTAGTTTGCATCATTTCTGTGAGTTATCCTGATAAATTTACTCATAGTAGCAAGGTTTTCCTTCTCTCTCTACCCCTCTCCCTCTCTCGTAAATCTTAATAATAATTTATCTAAATTCACCTTTATACTTTTTTTCACTCCTTATGGTTATATGGCAGTGAAACATTAGTCACTTGACTTTTGTGTGGCTGGAAATGAAAATGCGGTCAAATCCACAACAAGAAGGACAGCACTGTGCATCACAACTCAACATTTATGCTTACATACATGCAGGCATATGTACATACATACATGCGCACATAAATTCTACAAGCCTGCTAATGCAGACCTGGAATCCTGAAGAAAGGCAAACTAGACGACAATTTACAATGAGACAGAACACGGATAACTTATCTTGTCACTGCTAGATAGCCAAGGACATTCATACTGTAAATCAATTAATTAACACCTTCAAGGTCTACGAAGTCAGTGACCAAAATTAAATTACGTCGACGCATCAATTTTTTACAATTGCCTTCGATCTGGCAGCTTTAGCGGGGCAACTTACCTGTCTCAACAGTGTAATGCATAAAAAGCAATGTTGCGTACATATATAAACGAAGATCTAGACGTGACTCACGACAGGTTCGACAAGAGGCTATGCCAATAAGGCATAATTAACCAGGCCTCTCCATTGAACTCTGTTTGCTGCTAGACTCACACAGATTTCCGTTCATTCATTTGCCTTTTATTTAGTGAGTGTACAGTGTCGCTCGTTCAAACGGTCGATATACTGAATAATAATACTTCACTAAAGATGTTCTCATGAAATGTCGGACTTATTAGAAGTAGTACAGTCTTAATGAGGTAAACGAATTGAAGCATTAG